>JXWZ01000935.1:0-13469 GCA_000956215.1 Anopheles farauti No. 4
TTTCTCTCTCTCTCTCTCTCTCAAATACCGCGGCCAAATACCGGGTTGTTGCTTCTCCAACGTCCAATTTTATACCGCCAGACGGGAACGAAACGCATATCTCCGAAGCCACAGAGATAAAATGCAATGGCTTTTTAAATGAGATTTCATCAAATTTATTTACATTCCGGAGGGCTGGCTTTGGGCTGGTAGGGGGGGGGGCTGTTTTTCTAGCCGTTTGCGGAACAAATTTGAATACACGCTCCGGATACGGTGGTGTCCTTCATATCGTTCGCACACAAGTGGAACCAGTTAGTGGGTCACTCGATCGGACAGCTCTTTCGCTCTGTTCATTTCATCCTGCGTGGGAGAGCGAGAGAGAGAGAGGGAGATAGATAGGACAGCACACCGACTCCGGTTATGAGCGATTGAGTAATTTTAATCAAATTTTGCATCCGAAGATGTAGAGCCTGCAGGGAAGGTTTGCAGGAACATTAAGTAAATATCTTCTACTTCGCCTGAAACCATCACCAGCGTGGGAAGTCGAAATACGCTTTAAAGTCAAAATATTTCATGACAACCAATTTAGCATCGCAAAGCGACGGGGACCGAGCAACAGAGTAAATATAAAGCAAAACAAAGCAAACAAAAAAAAAGCGGGGGGTTAAATAAGGATCCGTTCTGCCCGCATGCCATTCCCGTCCCTTCCCGGTCCATAAATGTCCAAGAATCAATAATAACTTTCGCCCGCTGCGTGCCGGAGCGGGGAAAATGAAATACACACAGCCCGCGGCTGCTGCCGCTGTTTGGTTTGGCGCTTTTGGCGAATAAATTAGCCGAGCATCATTATCAATCGCTGCACCGGCCCAGAAGTCGGAGCTTCCAACCTAGCTTGCCCCGGCGAGGATAGTAAAAATTCATCCACACCGGCGCTGGTATGCCGGTGGAGGGCGATGCGGGGGCGATAATTAGAAATCGAACTTTCCGAAGGCTCAGGTGGGCTTTAAGGTGGGATGGGTGCGGTTTAAAGTAAACGCTAGACGTTCAGCCGGGACTGTTTAACCTTTAAGTTTGCAATCGAGACACCTTTTTTGTTTGGTCTGGTTGGTTGGATGCTTGGAATCAATTCATAAATTCGGTTTATTAGAAATTGAAAAATGCAGCAAATACGGTTAAATAAATATTTATGTTTTTGTTTTGACTATCGAGCTTGTATTAGTAGATTATTCAACATGTTAACCTCTTTCGTTCGAAGTGAAATTCATCAAAATAGCAGTAAGATTGTAAAACGCTTTTGCAAAACCCTTTTTCAAATTGTTTTATTGAAAATTAGAAACTATGTGCATTTTACTAAAATTCTATTTTTATGTTTTTCAGCAAACAATAAAATGTAAAATAACTTTCATAAAATAAACAATTTTGTGTATGAGGTGTTTGATCAAGTGCTCGACTAAAAGTAAATTTCGAGCAAAATCGAGAGGTCATTAGTTCATGAAGGTTCATTTTCGAGAAACATTTCAAAACACTAACTGTCAAATTTGTAACGAGAAAAGTGTAGAGTGTATTGGTATTTAGTGTAAATTGTTAACACCTTCCTTGTGATACTAAGCTATGTGTAGCTTAAAAATAACGATGCGAACTACCAATCTGTCACATTCAAACTTCGTCATGTGAGCATCCGTGTCGCACTGTGCTTCTGTCTCCAGCTTCCCTTCTCAGGTCAGGCTACCAAATGGACTGCTACTAAATCGGGGAGAGAAAAATAAAACATCGCAGCCAAACCGAGTCATCCGACTCCCGCGGAAAACAAGAAGCTGACGCCGCACATCAAACCGGACAACACTGGCCGGAATTAATTTATTGACTTTCTCGCTCATCGGATTACGCCGACGGGGGAATGGAGTGTTGTTCCCTCCGGTTGATTTCCGGCAAAATGGGTTAACCCACATCCACCTGGGAAGGTGGGGAATGGGAAAAAGCGAGAGACAGAGAGAGAAAAAACAACATAAACCTGCCAGTGGGAAAGACCTAAGTCGAGGTCCCGGGGTCCCGCGGAATTACAGCATCCTTGCGTCACATCAGCACCGTGCGGGCACGGGCAAGGTGTGAGAACAGCGTGAGATAATCATCACGTGAGGTGAATTTAATTTTAATCCGCTGTCAATTTCAATTTCATCGGTATAATTGAATGTGTAATCGAGCCGAATTGTTATTTTCGAATGCAATTTATTTCACGCATCGTGTGGCATGATTTTCGCTCGTTCGCGTGCTTCTAAGAATCGATCCGGGCGAGGGGAGAAGGATGGGTGGGCGGTGAGTGGTGGAAGGTGGAGCGGAACGCGGTGCGGGGAAAATGTGTGTCCGTGTCGATAGACAACCTCGATGGTCCGATAGCAACGCCGGGCGTTGAAGATGGCGTCGTACATCAGCAAAGCCGCGTCAGATCGTAACGAATCCATTTTGTGGATAATATTGGCCTGTCTCTCACTGCCGCCATGTGCCACTGTGTATGCGTGTGTCTCTCTCTCTGTGTGTGTGTGTGTGTGTGTGTGTGTGTGTGTGTCAATGTGTTTACGTACGGTTGGAAAGTTGCGCCATTGAAATTGCGTCCAACGGCTAGACAACGTAGACGTCCCAAAACATTCAGAAATGCCAAAAGCAACCAATAGAGCGGGACGGAATTGTGGGAGCTGCTGACGGAGAGACGCCGGGGCAAAATTGTTCACTTGTAAATAAATTAACACTCTCTCCGATCGGTCATAGCACACCAGCATTCCGCCATTGCCCAACCCCTCCAGTCACGTTTTGCCCGGTCGCGTTGTTTTCCGGATTTGTTTTTCAATTCCCCTGCTTTTTGGAGCCAACATGCACAGGTACGAGATACGTGCCGGGAGCTGCGGGAGTTTTTCAAGATGCTGACATCGGCAAAGGGATGTGCTGCGAGTGTGACGTGATTTTAAGAACGTGTGTACACTCTTCAGTTATGTGAAAGTAACGTTTCAAAATGCTTTTGGACAGTTTGCTTTTTAAGTCCGTATGATAGTGGAGAAAGGAAAATCAACGATAGTTATATCGGCGCCTCAGTCGTTACTGTGAAGTTCTATTCATCTTCAAGTGCGCCTTAAAACATTAAAAACGTGATAAAACAAACATGTCAAAAAAGTAAACAAAGCAGATTCCCAAGTACGATACTTAACATTTACCCAAGTAACATTTTGCACTGTTCAATAAAAGTGCGAAATTGAAAAATATTACCTAACTATCAATAGAATGCGAAAAAGAAACAAATTAAACCATCATTTGGGAAATGAAAACCACTGTGAAACTCTGAATATTTGTAAAATCGTCTTAAATCCTTCGAATGTATAATAAAAATATCAAAATACTTGAAAGATGTTGGCTATCATCTTGAACATTTATTTGTTATTATTATTAACGAATATTAGTCTTTGTTTTATTTCGAAGAAACAAACACCCACTCTCATTTCCCGGCATTTTCGCCGAACGCTACTCAAAACTCAAAAGCTCCTAAACTTTTCGCACAAGCACGCAAACCATTTCCACCCCGGGCACACCCCGCTTTCCACGTTGCGTAACCGGTGTGCTGGTGTTAAAATTACACCGGAGCGATCGCGCAGAAGGGGAACAAAAAAAATCGTGCATAAATCCTCGCTTACACTTACCAATAATGGTGAAACGTGCCCGTGACAGCGACAGCATTGGCTCACCCCAAAGAAAAACACATATGGCAAGCATCCCCAACGCCCTAGAACCGGTGACAGCCTAAATCCTTACCGATCCCTCAGACGCGCGCGTGCTCGTGTGTTTGTATGTGTCTGACGGTATGCAGAAAATCACGTCACTCACTACCCTTCAGTGCAAAATATTACCTTCTCAGTGTTCGCTGGTGGTGGCGTAAAAGCGGGAAACGGTGCGTGCACGTATGTGCGAAGCTTTTCCAAGCGTGTTGAAAGCAGGGATTCAGTCAGAGCGAGCTGAAGAACTATAAGCTGCGCATAAACACACACCCACACACCCACACGCACACGTAGCTGAGTGATGTGTGCGAGGACGAGTTGTTGAATTTTTATTTCTAGGTTCTGGGCGCTGGCGAAAGGGGGGTTTTTTTTATGCCCACCCACGTGGAAGGGAGTCGTGACACGCTTCCGCTACATGACGCTACATGACGGCAGCTCGAGCGAACCACAACAACCAACACCACCAACAACGAGCCATGCAAAACAGCAGCCATTCCAACATTATCGTCCGGCTGCGGCATGCGGCACCCACTGGTCCCAACGGGAACGCGCCGGCAACGCGTGCGTCGTTATCAATGGTGAAACACTTCCAGATTTTCCCGCCCGCCCGTATTTGCCGGCCTGTCACATCGCATCATCGCGCATCGCATAATGCCGTCGGATGCCAATCAGTAAGGGCGTGGGGAATATATATATATGTTTTTTTTTTTTTTTTAGAAAACGCCCGGAGAGACACGAGACCGCAAGGTGTTGAAATTTGTGCTCAACTACCCATGCGTGGCTTACTGTTTGGTTAGTGCGTTGGGAATTTTCTTCATTCCTAGATGTTCCGCTAACAATAATAAAATACTGAACATGGGTGCGCGCCGGCTCCCGGCATTTATTCACATCACAACTATTCACACAATGATTCATCATCGCCGAGTTTTTTTTTTCTTCGAAATTCCTTTCCGGTGCATCGTACAGGAGCGTTAAATTATTGGCTCTTTCCGAAGTTCCGGAAGAATCGTCGGGAGCGTTGCATTAGTTCCGTCACCACGCTGGGCTCTACTCAAGCGAGATCGCGTTTTGTTTACTCACGCTTTCGTTGTGCGTGGGAATCTTGGTTTACTTCTGCGACGCCCGATCATTGTGGGTAAGGATCCCGATCCGATTAGTAACGTGGTAGGTAGCGCTCGATTGGTATTGAAATTAAATTGATTCGAAGCAACCGTTTGATGTGGAATAAAGTTAAAATCATGCCATTTGCTCCGGCAATCAGATACAGGCTACGTTTACCGACCTTACTATTCGAGTTGCATGGTGGTTATTATGTAAATAGTTTATTTTTGTGAACTATACGCCTTCAATCTGTTTAACCAATAAATATTACGATACGTACGATATTTTACAAACAATAAATATTACGATTTTAAATAATAACTATAAATATTCTAGATACAAACCCTGAATTATGTGAAAATTACCATCTCTGATTTTCAAACTACTCATCCGGCAGTAAATCTTCTGAAACCATGCATTTTAAAACATACACATGCGTTGATGGTACGATTTATTGCTTCTAATCGTCGTCGATTAACTTCCCATTAAGGCAGCGTTGTACGTCAAAGTTTTACCTGGGTTGTGCACGGTCTGTCGCTGATAGCGCTGAACCGAACGATCCCGAAGACTTCCGAACGCACGTTCGGCCTGTTTACTGTTATCGGAATCTGATATAGAGAATGATAAGAATACTGCAGAGCGGCGCACGTCGATTGAAAGGTGAAAGCTGATTAATACGAATCCGCAAAAGGAGAAATCCCTCAGGATATAGTTGTTAGAACGCTTAGGACGAGGACAAAACCAAGACTATCCGATTGAAAGAAAACAGACAACACATGATTGTTTGAAGAGAAGTACAAACTACAGTAAATCTGTCGCACACATAATTTTCACCACACACACACGCATTCCAGCATGTTGAGTTGGAAAACTGTAACACGCCCAGCATCAAATTTAGTGACGAATTTACTTCTTACCTGAAATCCGGTTCCGTGCGCGTTCGCTTGTTCGCCTAATGCTTTTTAACACTCTTTGCACGATTCGCTTCGGAAGCGAACTGTCATTAGGAGATAATTTCCGACGGAACGAAACCCCACCCCGCCTGGGAAACCGCCACACCGGAGAGCTTCTGCCGCAGCATCCCCAAACGCCAAAGGCAGCGCCGCGCACGAGAAATCGAAAATCCGAATGAAATCGAATTATAGTCAATAATCACAATAATTGGTTCGGAATCGATGATGATGTGCAATTTTTACTCCATCCACCCGTACCGTAGCTGCTTGCGTCGCGTACGGAACGTCTTCGCAGCAACGCTGGAGACGATCGTGTTGTGCGATGCCGCTGATCAATTATTCCACACTTACCCATTTGTGACCATTTTGTGTGGTGGATTTAGCAAGAGTAAGTGTGTGCGAGAGAGAGAGAGAGCGGAAGAGCTGAATTCAAACCAGCCCCTTTGATTGCCCCACTATTAGCTTCGTCACAAATACCCGCACACACGTTACGTTTGATTGGTAACATTTATTTAGCGGCTTACTTCGGGCTGGGATGGCCTTAGCAGTCGATGTTTTTTCGAAAAAGGCGATGACATCGCCACCGGCCGACACCGTAATGGACTCCGGCGACTAATTAATTGCTTTCGGACGCTCCACCGGAGGCTCATCAGCATTCGGTAAGTGAGTTTTGCGACCCGTTCTGCGGGTGCTTGCCGGAATTACTTTACTGCTTTTACGACAACGATACCGAGTTCCGATGATTTTTCGTTTCAGCGCTGCTTTCGCTTAGAGGTTTGCGGTGTGCATTAAACAATTTGCTGGATAGGCGTATTAGAAATGGGCCCCTTTAGGAGTTGTTATAGTGATGTTGACATGGTAACAGACAAGCTTATTTTGGTTCTTTTGTGTTTAGTTCGGTTTTATTGCTCCATTTCCGTCTGGTTTTGTTTTGTTCTCGAAGGTTTTTGTCGTTTTCTCATATATTTTTCAATGTGATAGTTTGTTATGATAATTTGTTGATTTTCGAAATATGTTTTATTTTTTTGGCAAGACTTGGAGTGAATCTTATTTACTTAATTGTAATAAAAATATGTAAAATAACACATAAATGAGTTTTTTTAAACGTATTTTGAAAAAAGATAGAATAAAGGAAAATAACAATCTGGAATTTGCATTTTTTATGTGTTAATTTTTTTAATTAGATTGAATAATAAAATATACCTTAGTAAGTAAATAAACTAAAATTAAATGACGCTTTATCCAATAAAATTCGAAAAAAAAACATTCCACATACTCTCCAAATAAGTCTCCAAATGTTTAAAAACTTCGATCACAAAAGAATGAGAATAAGCGATGCACATTTTTGTTGGATAAAAATAAATAAGCGGAAATGGTTAATTGAGAAGACATTCTTTGCATGTAAAAATCAGCAAATAGGAGGCAAACATGTAGTATACTAAGAGGAAAAACTAACCACCCACGGTAGTCATAAAAAAGTCTGGCAAAGCAATTAGTAGAGCTAAATTTTTGTAAAGAAAAGCTAAAGAAAGGTTTCTTTTTTTATCAATTTTATTTTTTTGTGATGAATAAAACATTTGTTATTCGTTGAAAGTAATATTGGTGTTATTGTGATTTTCGTCAAATGTTCTTTTTTTAGGTAAAGTGGTTTTTTTCTCGAATAACATCACTCGACAGCCATTTGCCTCATACTTATCGCCCCACTTCGCGAAGCGCAGAAAGCTGTGCAGTTTTTAAAATTCAAGCTTCCGAAAGCTTCGGCATGGTTGCAATTTCATCTAATAGCCACCAGAAGAAGCCGCTTCCGGTGCACGTGTAAGTGGTCGTGTGCCAACCGTGTGCCGCGAATTGTTCAAAGCAGCAGCCGCTGTTGCGCTCGTACGCTAATTGCAAACGCGCCCGCTCGCAGAAAGTACATTACGGCTAGACGACAATGGAACTTCCCGCCTGGAACGCGACGCCCGCATTTTGCCGCTCCGGGTGGGAGGGTTGGGTGGGTGAGGAGTGGGAGAGCGTGAAGACTCGTTTCCCATTATCAACGATGCCATCACGATTATCCACGACATCATCATCATCGTTGTCGTAAGGCGAGACGACAGCGTGCGATAATTGCGCCTTAACGAAATGGAAAGAGCACCAGGAGGGACGAAAGTAAGACCAAAGTAAGAGGAAGAGCAAGGAAAATGAAAGAGAGAACCACGAAAAAAAACTCCCGATAGCGGGCAACGGGAAGCCTATCACAAAGCCATATAACAATCCCTATAAATAACGATTATTATTATCGCCCCTTCGGCTGCGTATTATTGCAAGATAATTACATCGATGTTGGGGTTTTTTTTCCTATCTTGCGATGGGAGCTTCGCGGGCCCGAAAAAAAAAACCATTTCTGTTCGTTCGTTCGACGCGCGCTGCGTAACGTTTAGTGTATCCATTGAACGGGGGAACTTTTGCGATGAATTGGAAAACAATATTCTCCCGCGGGGTGAAAGTCGTGCCCTTTACTGGGAGCGTCAAAAAAAAAATAATAGAAAGTTAATCCATTCGTTTGCACAAAAATCGGTTCCTAACGCCCGCAAGTATGCAATGCGTTTTACTTCCCGAATTTTCAGCATCGTACGGACGGTGTACTGTTTTATGATGTCTGCGAAACGAAGCTGGCAGTGAATCGGGAAGGGAAGGAAAAGTCGGCAGAAAAAACCGGTGCATCCTGCACAACCACCTGTGCTTTTATTGCGACGTCGTATGAGTAAATATGCCATTGTTTCCTGTCAAACCCTTCTCCAGGGGCAGCTATCAAAAGACACGGTAGCCTCCCAATTCCACACGCTGCTTAGAATGTTGCTTTCCACAACAACAACAAACAAAAAAGGGAGCAAATTTAATCTCCCGCTAATAATCGAACGCTTCGCTTGGTTCGCCTGCAAGATTGCAACAGTTTCGCAAATATTGACCGGTTTGTTTTTCGTGTTTCGGCGGTCCCACGAACATCGCGCACTCACATTTTTCTTCATTTTCTGGCACCCCGCTCTCGCTTGCACCCCGCTGGATGAAGTTGTTACCGCTTCAGCTTCCCCGGCCGCAAGATAAACTAATTAAGATACGGGCCTGGCGCGGCTCGAAGCCGTCTTTGCCTGCGAGCGGTTTGCCAATTTATGGCGCTCCGGCAGTTCACATCATATCGACGCTTGATTTGCCGGGAGGAGACGCGGGCGGACAGGGGGCTTAAAAGCGTGGAACACGGTAAGGATGAAAATTTGTTTCCGAAAATAGACGATATCGGAAACCGATCAGCACATCAATGGTTGTTCCCGCCCAAGAGGCGATGCTGGTGGCGCACGGGAAAATGAAATTATCGCAGGAATGTATTTCAAGAGATTATGGCTGCTTTCGCTCGATTTTATCCGATATGCGTTATGGGCGCAATTATTAGCAATGTGCATCGTTTGATTATGGCTGGTTTAATTCTAAGCTTAAATCATAACTGCTTCATAACAAACAATGTTATAAAAAATATACGAATAATATTTATCAAATGTTAGTCTGCATTACTTTTGTTATAGTTTTTTTCTTCTAAAGTATATAAATTTTTACATTGCTTAAATAATAGTGCGCATTAACAGTTCGCAATTTAGATTATTTCACGATTTGAGAAAAAAAATGCGTAAAAAAGAAAAATAGGAGTACATTTACATATAAAAAAATGTGTTTTTACAATATTTTTTATTTTATAGATAAACAGGCTATCAAAAATATATGCCAAAGACCAAAACCCTATCACTGGAAATGAATTGCATTTGGGTTAAAGCTTACAGGAAATAGTGTCCTTAAACTGTCGTCCATAAACATGAAACCGAAGCATATCACCCATACCTGTAAAAGAGAGCAGAAAATAAACAGATATTAATCATTTTTTATTTCATTCTGAGGCTTTGCATGAAAATGGATTATGAAACTGAAACGTGTGGTCAAATAATACTAAAAAAAATCGATCACGGATACGATTTATATGTTTTTCAATTAACATTTTGCAGACTATTCTAAAATTCTTACAACATTTTTAAAAACGTGTTCAAACAACGTATTACAAACACGACAAACCAGCTCGATGTTCTCCTATATTTACCTTGCTCTTTTTTTTTTACAAACAGGGTTTGGGTTTACATTTCTGCTCAATTTCCCTACCACGTTTATTTGTTTAGCTTGTTTTTGTCTAGATACCACAGAGCATTGACTTAGTCATTTACTGGAGTCGTTCTAAGGACTGGACTTTATATTTGTACAATTTCACATTCGTCTTTACTTTCACCTGTGAATATATTTATTAGAGGATGTTTATGCAAACACAACGAACGGAACGTTGAAAAAGGATATTTTTTCAGTTTGAAGTACTTTGTTTCAATCGATATGTGTCGAGACATCCACCCATTTCTATTGTTTGATTATTCAGTCTCCGAGCGCAACAACCGTTCGCGAGACAATAAATAATACTACGCTATCATCTCGTCGTCAGTAATCAATGCCTTCGCCGGCGTTGGCCAAGAACTGCATCCGTCTGCGGAGCTTTAATTACGCGCGCGGTGAGCCAAACCAAAGCACCGGCCCAAATCCGGCGTGACAAAAGCGCCGACAAACCGATGGCATTTCCTTCCTGTGCAGCGACACCGGCGGCGGGTAGGAAGACAAATATCAATCAATTCCTTTCGCCGGTGCCCTTGTAATTACGCGCGGAAGGACGATCCGGATCCCGCAATATGGTGCGGAGAACGGTGTTTTTTTTTTTAATTATCCGAGGGGCCCTCGATCGGCCCGGCCCCGATCCCGGATCGGGTAGGAAAAAGCTCTAGTTCCCTTCGCCGGCCAAACGGCCCATTTGGCCCTTTGAACCGAATCGGAGCAACCTCTGTTTAGTCAAGTGTGTTTCTCTCTCTCTCTCTTTCTTTTATTTGTAGCACTCTCCTCATACTTTGGATTCTTGCTTTGATTTTGTTCTCGCATCCACCCTTTTCGCGTTCGGTTCCCAGAGATTCCCGTTCCGGGTTTGTCATTAACGCGTCAGGGCTTAATCACGGACGTCCGCCGGCCACACGTTCCTGTGGGATTTTATGTCATTCCTCCGCTCCGTCTGTAGCGATTCCACTTCGACCGACCATTTTCACGGTCATCCGTAATGTGTTTTCTTTTTGTTTTTTTTGTGTTTTTTTTTATTCGTTGAAGAGGGATTTATTAACACCAATAATCGACGAGACGGGGCTGCGGTCGTCTGCCGTCGTGTCGATTTCTAATTATCCTCATTCGGAAATGCGTCCCCCGTCTGCACGCTTCCCCTCGGGGGAACGCACGATCGACTTACTTCCGGAGAACCCCATTAGTTGCGACGGTCGAACCGAAACGCCATCAAAATCAGAAAACCGAACTCCCCGTGACCGGTGACGTTTTTCCTGGAATGAAAATTTCATCCACAGCACCGTTTAAGCGGCTTAGCTCGTTTTCCGGCGCGTGCGAAATGGAGTGGCTTTCGTGGTTGGAAAACCGGCGTCCATTATGAGCTTAAATGTGTGCGGAAAATGGCGGCGCGCAAGAATGTAGTGCGTGTGTTTCGGACACATTATTGACTATTTGGCTACACTATTAAGAACCAATAATTAGGCGGCAGCATTACTGATGCTTTGAAATGGCCATAAACGCCAAGTTACCTGCTTGTTGCATTAGTAAACAGTGATTGTATAATATCACTTCATTTTGATTTAAAAACACGATATTCCAAGATTTGTCTTCCTTATATTGATGAATTTGGTAAGAAAATAATTGTTCAACATAAGTAAATGATCCTAAACAGTGCCTTGTCAATGTGAATATTGCATCAAACATCTGCTCAACAAAATTTATTGTGCATCTGTTGTTGAGAGATTTGTTTTGCTCGAAATTCACTCTCATTCGAGCACTTTACCGACATGGAGAATATAGAAAAAGAATTTTATGGAATGAACTAAAATTAACTTCAATCGGACAACGAAATAAAAAAATACAAATGTCAAAAATGTCAAAAATGTACAGCCATTGCTGTTTAAAAGTTAAATACTAGTCGTGAAGCATCGCAAAAGTGATTGGAAGTTAACATTTATTCAAACGAGTTCATCAATGTTTTTAATCATACCAGACTCGTTTTGAAATGAGTGATTGAAAAAAATAGTTTCAAGGATGAAAAAAGAATTCTGCAAACGAATTTCCTCTAAATATTATTAACGCGACTACTCAAAACGATGAATTCCTGGAATTTTCTCGCAACATAGCCTAGCTTCCTCCCTGAATGAAACCGATGTCGCCTTATCTTGTTTTCTGCAACCAGCAATCATGTAGGAAGCGCGAAAAAAAATCATCACTTTCCGCGGTGGCTGAGGTCCGGTTTGTTTTCTTTTAATCAAGCTCAAAGCACTTCCGAAGCGCAAACACGTGATAATAAGCTGGAACCGAGTCAGTATGCAGCCCCTGTTAGATGTTTTGCCTCCATCTCCCTGTCTCTCACTCTCTCTCTCTCTTTCTCTTATTCCGCTCTCTTCGATTAAAATTTGAATCAAACAAGCCACCGGCATGATCGACCGATCGATTTATGAGTTAGTGAAAAAGCGATAAAAGAGAGAAAAAAACCCCGCACACTCACGGGAACTGGACACATCAAACAAACCATCGAGCTGAATGGAGTGATTGGTCGCGCGGTGGACATTTGTCATCCATCGTGCGTTTCCGGGCGCGCTGCGGTCAACCCGGTCGGTCGGCCGGTTTAGAATGCGTGTTTTTATGGCACACATTTCAAACAACCCGCCAGCCCGTTCCGCTTCACTTCGCCCCATGCACCGATTTATTTCTTTTCTAGTTATTACAGCCATCTCTTCCGCATCCGTCGAACGTTTTTTTGTTTTTTTATTTTTTATTGTTGCTTTTTTGGTTACCGTTGTCGATTTAGACAGAAGCAAAAACGAGGGAAGGTGAAAAAAGTGAAAAGAAACAGAAACAAAACACGCTCAATGATTCATGTTACACACATCCACACACGCAGCCGTGTGTCATACTCACCAACACGCGCGAGCTCATCGCTCAATCGCTCAGCTGTCTCATAAATGTTCAAGTGTGCGAGCGGAAAGGAAACAACAAAAATAAAAACCAAAAAAAAAATCAACTACAAACGGTACGGAAAAGTGCGGAAAAGTGCTGCTGCGAAGCACGAAGTCCAGACACACTTGGGGCGTTCGAGGGTTATGCGGCTACACATGGTTTTGCTCTCGCACTCGGGGGTTTTGTTTTTTTTTTATTTTTTGTTTTGTTTTAACTCACACTACATCACATGGTTGCCGGGCCCATTATGGGGATGATCCGAGCAGCAAACCCGGGGAGGGGTGGATGGGGGTTTTCATCTTTCACGTTACTTCTTCTTCTTCTTCTTCTCCACTTTTTCCTAGATCGGCCACACAAAGGGGCCATACACACACACACGCACATGTAGCAGCGTTATAAATATAAAGCACGCAAAAAAATATGAGGAAAACATTCATCATAATTATAAGCAGTGCGCTGTCAGCGCATAAATGTCATATTTATATCACACTCGTATCATAATTCTCGAGAGCGAAATTTATGCATCGCATTGGACACGTTGGATCGTTTGCTGGGTCTGTGTGTGTGT
>JXWZ01000937.1:0-11895 GCA_000956215.1 Anopheles farauti No. 4
TGCGACCAAAAGCGAGTGCAGAGATAAAAATGCACCGACAGTTTTGGCGTGCCATCCCTTAGGAAATTAATTTATTTAGTGGTAGTGTCATTAGCTTTGGCACAAGAAAGAATACGACGACCGGAGAAGACAGTTTCCATCCTTTCGAAGCATCTTAAGGTATAGCTCGTCCGGAAGGTTCGTCGTCGGTTCGGAGCCATGGGGACGGAAGCAGCCGCAACATAGCAGAACATGTGTTAAGCTATTTTGCGAACATTGTTTGAGAATGTTCTTCGGATCTATCTTCGAACCAACGAGGTGTGCGTTTGGGAAGGTCACCTAGCGGTGTGGTCATGATTTGTGACTATGATCCACGATGTAAGACATCCATGATATATCCACAAAACAACACTGCTTTCGTGTGCTGGATACTATCAGGAAACAGGATGTTGATTGATGTAAGTTAAAGGTTTTGAATTTTGAATAGTTTTAACGGCTTTCTTTGTCGATGGAGAACACATTTGTGGAAAATGTTGCCACGTGACAAAACTAATGACTTTAGCACATGTTGTTCTTGCATGTTGATCGTGTAAACGTTTACAGTATTGATTGTTACTGGTTGTTCTTTACTTTGTTAGTTTAAAACCCTTCGCGGTGGATTAGCCGTCACATTAGATTTTTGCTGTTAATTTCAAGATGGGTCTCAAGCGCTTGAACAAACAATTCGTTGATAGGTTTATGGCGAATGAAACGATTTATGGAGAAAGTTGTGTCAACAAACACGTTGTACTGGAACAAACATGGATGCACATGTGGTGAATCGATTATCGATACAGCATGCAAAATGGCTCGTGTTGCCGTTAATTTTCTCGTGTAAATCAAATGTAAGAACTGTAAAGGCCGTGAAGAAAAAAATCTTGGTAAACATATTGTGTAGAAAGTGGTTGTAAGGATAAAAATAATAATAAGTAATAATGAGAAAAAAAGAGCGAACGTGTCTATATTTTTCGGCAAGCGTGTCAAACACACTTTTCTGATTTGTATGATGTGAACAAATTTAACAAGTTACTTGTTGTGATATTGGGTGCATTAAAAAAAGTACATTTTGTACCAGTCTGAATTATCCGATCATTTAATTGACCAGTTTTACAGCCCAGTTCATTAGTCCAAGTAGTAAATCAACTAGGAGTTCCAGCAGAAGTTCAGTTACCGCAATTCTAAATCTAATTCGAGCAGATCTCATACTCCAATCCGTGAAGTGTTTTCATTCCTGTCCATTCCAGCTTCAATATGTAATTTAATTCGTTACTGCAAAAAATAGTTAAATTCAACACATGGTACTACACAATAATGCAGTTGTATGTATATGCAGTTAGATTTCAAACAACAGAAACAAAATATTTCAAAACGTTCACACACTCACAAAAAAACGTGAATATTGCACAACATTTTCTTCCCACTCGAACACAGCTCGGTGTGGGACGAAATGCGCAAGACAATATATTATGCCACCCGCGGCAATTTATTTTAATTATAAATGGATCCTAGTTCATTAAACAGCTTTGTTTTTTTTTTTGTCCATAACCTCCATACCAACGGGCTGTCCCGTTCCTATGAGACGTACAAATGTGCCTTGCGGTTGAGTTTGTTTCTTAGTTTGCAACGTTGCACTGCACTTAGTTTTTGCATTTGGTTTTGTTTTGTCAAGTTTCTTGGATCTTTTTTTGGTTTTATTCAGTGCTTCACAGAGTACTTCGCATCCTTTGCCTTTTTTAAAGAAAGTTTCGATGCAGGAATTTCTTAAATTTGTTCGCAGATGTATTGCTGACGAATGCTTAAAATGTGCATTTATACGAACACAAGTTTGTTTCTGCAAGGGACGTTGCCACAAACACGGGTCCCTTTGACTAGTTTTGATGATGAACTTTTGGGTTTTTGATTGCGAGTACAGCCTTGCATACTGGAAAAGAAAAGTTTGCCTCTCAGAAATGGTTTCCGGCCATTGGGAAATGGAAATACGGAACCATGAGCCACACGTGGCCATGCTGCAGTACTGCGTGACACGAAGCGATACGAGCGAACATTGTCGCTACGAGTCGGAATCATCAATTTATTACAAATGATTCGTGGAATTTCATCGGCAACATAAATTACAAATATATTATCTTATTACGAACAAATGGCCTAACCAAACGTGCCGGACAGCCGGAACGTTTGCCTCGAAAGTATACGTTTATTACCTTCCTCCAGCTGACTGGCCCCGGCTGATCGTTTCTGGTCGGATATTTGTTGAGCTGATTGGTGGACCTGCTGTGGTGAAGCGGCACGATCGCACGAGGCCATAAATAATGTGTCCTCTCGAAAAGTCACGTCAATTCGCATAAATTCGATCGCTCGGCGATCATCCACGTTTCCACGGTGTTCCGGTTCGGTGGTTGTCCGGATGTTTTTTTTTTGTGTTTGTTTTGCTCGGCCGAACATTTTTCTTCCCGACGGACTCGACTGCCTGAAGATTTTATTGTTTGTTAGGCACCGTTTTTGTGCTGTTGTGCGGTGCTTTTCAGACAATCTGCTGGTATCGCCGCTGGAGGCTGGGAGGCCCACCGGCCGGCTGACTGGTGCTGTCTGATGAATCCGAACAAGAAACTTATCCATGTTCTCTCCCTTTCATAACTGCATAATGTGACTGCGAAATCAACATATTTATTTTATGTTCTCTGACTATATTTACAAGAACGACCTCCTGCAATGCTGGAAACATCTTTTGTCATAGCCATGTTCACCTTCCTTTTGCTCTTCGTGCTAGTTGTGGTTCACTTCGCCCCGGACAATGATTTGCTTGTTGCTGATCGCTCTGCAGTTGTTTTATCCGGTGTGTTTGCTTTCTTAGTTTGCGGGCAAATATCGGTTCAATTCATAAAAGCTAAAGGATTTTTTTATCATTCAAATGAACGGGTAACATGGTAGGTAGCTAACCGGAGGGTTGACTGCAAAGTACTTTCCTTCCTATTTTAGCGGGTTTACGATACAAAATGCCTAATAAGGCCCACATTTTATTTACCCAAGTGACATTTAAACAAAAAAAAACGCTTCCATCGAGTGAACATTTAATTAAATTAAATCATTAGCATGAGTTAACCAAACGTTTAGGCACGTAATTTTCGTGCAGCCCTTGCCAAGCCATGTTCGTGTGCGATCTTCGGTTGAAAGGAACTGCAGAAACACATAAAGATCTCAGCAAAACATGACCGAGCAGACTGCACACAGGTACGCTCCGTTACACCTTTCCCTCGCAATGGTGTGACCTCCGGGGTTTCGAATAGCCGGCCCAAGACGGCTTCGGCCGGGGAGTTGGGATGAGGTGGAAAAATATCACCGAACAAGACATTTTAATGCGGTCCAGCTGGAGATTGGACATTTGTCAAAAAATGAATATGAACGCGTTCCGCTGTCCGCTTCATTCATGCAGAACCATGATTGAGTTATTTTTCTGGCTATTCTGCCCGGAGCGGATTTGGCTTTTGGCAGCCCGGTCGTCGGTGCCGTGCGGGAGACCATTGTCCGACGCGCCCGGACCATTTGGACGTCGAGAAACCCGGGCCTGCAGCAGATTATCAAGATGTGGACGCTTTGTGTGTGCGTGGCTCTTGTTGCGAAGCGACCGTTTGTAAAGCAAAGTTTTTCCAATTGGCACACGCTAAAGGTAAGCCATAAAAGCGAAACGGTAGCACCGCAGAAGGATGATGATGTTTTGGGTGTGTAAGGAAAACTTTCCAACGAGCGTAACGAAAACATGACAAAACTTACTAATCTACCGATTTCGTTATGATGCGTTTCGGGCGGTCGATATTTATGAAGAAATATCCCGTGTCACGAGTTCGATGGTCCCCGACGTCACCGGGTACGGATGGGAATGTTCAACACGACCGACTGCCGACAGCTTGACGCGCGGATTCAATTTCACGGCATTTGAATTTTAATCACAAAAAGCGTTAGGTTTAATGAAGAGGTTTAAACGCCAACTGCTATGTGCGCCGCTCGGTACGGGTGAAGATGGTGTCGGGATGGCAATTTCTGCAGCCAATTGCCAATTTCGCCAGAGGTGACTTTAGTGAAGTTTGGCCGGCATCGCGATGCCTCAGCGTACCCAGCGTAACAAGATACGACGCCGATGAGCGGAGAATGTTACGTGTTTTTCGTGTGTGATTTGAGGCATTTTTTGTGTCAGTCACTTTTCATCAAAATCTTGGCAAGATTAATGTCATTGCAGTGAATCGCATGAGTTGAGTTCAAAGACTGAAATTAAGTTATTTTCTGTACAGAGCATCTCACTTCTGTCTTAGTGCATCAGGTTTATTCTGTGGTATCAACTAGTAAGTGCATTTACGTAATTTAAACATAACATTTTTTTAAGTTGTACATTACTTACAAACTGTGTAACGACATGTTTTTGTTTTAGATTAAATGTAAGTTATATTTGAAACGTTATGAGCTGCATTTTGAAACCATATTAAAAGTTATGGTTCATACTGCCGACTGAAATTAGGTAGAAACATTTCGAAAGATTGGCTCAGACGGTGGCTTAAAGATGACTTTGCCTAATGTTGGTTTCACAATGCTAATTTGAAGAGAACATGCGCCGTGAAAATGCGTGACTAATCGGCAAAGCATGTAATTCAAGCTTTTGATAAGCTATTATATAAAAAATGCCACAATTTGATAATTTTTATCAAAACTTGACTAAAGGTTGTTGCTTGATTGGCCGACTTTTTGCGTGATTAAATTAATTGTATATGCAATTTATAACAAACTAAATTTTTTTCTTTATCTTTCTTTTATTTAAATTTTTTTTATTTTTCGTTTTTCTTAGCGCAATGAGAAATTATTTTGATGGATTCTCGAAATCGTTGCATGAATATGGGTTATATTTTGCCAATATATCTAATGTGGAGGAAATGCCCATTGGACTAGATCATATGTAGCCTCAGTTATAAGCAATACGGACAGGCCGTTAATTTTTTTTTTAAACAAATAAGAAAAATAAAATACGCCATTTAAGTGTTTTAGATCGTTATGGCATTAGTTAATTATTTTGAAGATTTTAAGTATTATTGTACACATAATGTTAGCAAAACGTGTTAGTACTGTTGGATTGCTTAAAGCATGTTTTTTTTTCAGTATCGTAGACTACAAATACGAATAAATTATGAAAATTAAAAAAAAGTCTTATGTAACGTGCATGGGTTGAACAGTTTAATTTTGTTATTTAATTTAATTAATTGTGTATGCCTTTTAAAAAATGTACTTTATGTCAACTGGCCTTCTTAAAGATGCATATGCAAACACTTATTAATTACTCTTTACCATCCTGCGAATTGATAATTTTACAATAAGGTACGGCCAGCGTTCACATTTTTCTTCTGTCTCTGAAGGCCATTTTAAAATGCAATCTGGTTCGATCCGATTCGGCTGTGGTGGAAAAGTTTTACCAAAACTACTATAAATTAGTCGCATTACGTGCACGTATGTGTATTTGGGTTCCCTTGTCTGTTGCAGTGATTTATGTTGAATTATATCGGAACCCAAAAAAGTTCCACCGGAGCGCGGTGGAAAAAGGTTAAACAAAAAATCAGCAAAAATCGGGAGTTCGGTAAAAGTTATTTCCGCCTTGCATTTGGGTGCGCTGGCGCTGTGCTCGGAATGAGCCGTGGAACGAGTGGCGCATAGTGTGCTATCGCACCAGGACACGAGTTTTCGTTGGCAAATTACTTCTACCGTCCGATGGTGAAAAATCGTTCCCGGGGTCTTAATTTGCACGGGCATTTGGGTTGGGAGTGTCGCCGATGTGCAGATCGAAAGCATTAACTTCTCGCTCTGGCTCACGAGCTTTTATTGGCTTTTGCAGCTCGTCTGTCTTGCTTGGTTTACACGTGGCGCAAACATGAAACCCTCTCCTTCGTACTACTGGGTCCGGTTGGTGGTTGTGGACCTAGAGACAACCGATGCGAAGATGACAACACGACAATCAGGATAACCGTCGTTGCACTAGTTTTAAGTACATGCAATCGCTTTCTCCTAGCACGATTGGTCTCACTCTATCTCGCCTCGCTGGTCTTGTTTTATGCGTATTTTTCTGTTCACTTTTAGTTTTTCATTTTGCCCTTTGGTTTGGAAACCCCCGGAAAGCCCACGGGTGGTCGTAGTATGACAAATGCATTTTAATTTATTTTGTGTCATCCTCCGCCTTTTCTAATGCATCCTGTCTTTTTTCTCTCGTCCGGGTTTCGTAAACGGCGATGGTGCCTCGCAGGAGTGTGGCAGGGCTGCAATCGTGAGTTTCGTTCTTCGAACCCTAACGGTGGTCCTCGTCCGGAGAGGAGAGGACCAGAGTGTTCACATCGTCCTGCGGTTCGCATTGTTTGGCGATGGCAAATGAAAATAGAAATGTTTACCTTTTCCGTAATGAATTAGGCTTAATAGCGTTCAGCGACCGACCTCAATCGGGGATCGGTTTCCCCTTCACCCTTGCAGTGCTGCAAAAGATGCTTCGGGTGAGACATTTTCAATGGGAGTATTTCATTTCGATTTAGGGTAAACAAAAACATTGAATGGAAGCTGATGGAAAACGTAAATCGATCTGCTAACTAGCCCTGTACGGCCATGATTGTTGCTGGGATCATCACATATGCTCTAGCTGGTACTCTTTATCTCTTCCCTTTTCCGTGTGTTTGGGCCAGGATGTGCCATTATTATGGTCATCAACGTGCTTTGAGTTATTGTCATCTTGTCACCTTTGTCTGGTACGATGCTCACGACTGGTGGTCCTGTACGGGAAGCCACCGTTCGGTTGAACGAAGCGTACATGTGCAACGAGCAACGCGTCCTTCCTTCCTTCCGGACTGCATCGTTACATCGTTGGTTATCCGATTTTTGTTGATACAAATATTATCGGTTTTCCTCGCTTCCGATGCTCGCATTGGCTGGGCAGGGCTGCGCACAGATCCTGGAGTGTTAACGTTAATAAATACCCTAATTTATTGTTGTGATAACCTTATTTACTCAGCCTCGTTACGCTCGCTAGCTGGTGGCAGTAATTATGGCAAATGAATGTTTGTATCTGTTGCAGATCCTTGTAGGTCCTGAAAAATGCTAGTTTAGACGCCATTTTCTTATTGAAGAATACACACAATCACACTCCTGGAGCGTTACGAACAGATGTTTCCGTATTTCTCATTTACACTTCCGGACATGGTCGTCTGCGTTGGTCCTTGGTTTGGAAAAACAAGCGATCGTTTCTATGTATCTTTGTTTGATGGACGGATCGTGTTGTCGTTTGTACCCGTTGTTTGTTTGATTCTAGTTAGTGTACTGTTTTTATAATGAACACGACATAGAAACCTCAAATCCAATGAGGGCTTTGCATTTTTGGTCTTGATACACTGAATCATTCGAAATAATGGATTACAATGCCGGGTGTTTATCTATGTAAAGTAAAGTAAAGAATATATGTAAAGTTCACTAAATGAAACGATTTACTTGCATATCAATACGCTACTCTAAGAACTATGAACGCTGCCTTTTTTAGAAGCTCATTAGATATGATATGTGAAAACAAGTGGTATTTTACTCAACACAGTTTAAAAGGAAGTAAGATATATTTTTCTTGTAAACTAGGTGATTGCAAACAAGATTTTGTTGGCAGGTATGGCCGGAAAACTGCTGGATTTGTTATTTGATATAAAATAAACAGTCTTCGTGTGATGATGATAAAAAAACATTACTTCTTAAAATTCTTCAAGCAATTTAATAGCAGCTGATATAATCATAACAACATCGTTTTGTCAGCAGTAGATTTATCTTAATTCTGGCTTATCTATGACATGAACACTACTTTGGATGGCAAATTGCCTTGAAAAAAATGTAAAACTCTAATTATTTACGATTTTTACAGCGTAATCGTCTTTTCCTCGTAATTATTATATTTTGGAACGATGTTCGTTTTGGTTGTTATATTGTTTAGTATGATTGGTAATTGATTTGAAGCCTTTTATTAACGTAGATCATTAAACTTTTTCACCAGTGCTAAAACAGAGTGGCATAAAAGATAAGAATCACCCTTCGGCAATATGCTCCACAAACCCCACTGCTGGTTATAGGGGAATCGGAAATCAATATGTCTCTGATTGGTTCTTAACATGTTTGAGTGTGCAACAATGACCATTTCCGTGTCCGAGGAATACCTGTGACACACGGCGTAACAAAATCAAATCCGATTATACGCGTTTTTTGCTTGATACATTCTGTCGACGAAAAGAAAACGCACATCGAACTGTTTTTTTTTATGAGATCCCTTGTGCGTACGGTGGGCGTACGAAAAAAAATCGACATTATTACAATCGATAGGGGATCCGGGACCCGGCCCGTGATTGTGGGATCGATGCGATTTCGGTGAGCTGACCGTAAATCGTTCTGGCTGGGAGTACGGTTCCGGGATTGCTGAGGTGGTGTGATTTTTTCATATTCCACAAAAACGGTCGGGGGTTTTTTTTGTTTGAAGTCGATCAAATCACTACAGGAAATGACCTAAAGGACAATCTGCTGACCCTCATTTTTACTGTCGTGCTTGGTGCCATCTCGTACGAAAAGATGGCTTAATAGGATACGCATGCTTCGATGGTCATTTTTACGACCGAATACCGTATGGTGCTTTAGTTTGTTTGGTCTATTTTTTCCAGCAATACACCTTCTGATCTCAGTTGCAGAAGTTTGGATAGCGTTTCATCACAGAATTGATAGGCGATCTGGAGATAATGCTGAGATAAATGGTTGCCATAAAGTTTTGCACGAAGCGATCGTCGAGTTTATTGGCTAGTTGAATCATTTAAGCAGTAGTTTTGTTTTGTATCAATCGGGAATTTAATTTACGTTCATTGGTTGCCATTTTCTTTTTCAATTAGTAAACTGGAGACAGAATTAAGCCAAACTTTGCTAAGTGTATGAACATACGTTCGACTAAAGAGAAGTTTTTATTATTAAATAGTAAAAAAATAATCAAGCAATAGAAGCTACGAATAATGACCAAAACTCGAGAGAAATTATTAATTAATGATTTGTATCTAACCATGTCTGTCTCGACAAGTTGATCATGAACTTGAAATGCAGCGCTGATGTAATTAGAGAAATTAAACGTTGCGAAACCATCATCGATGAGGTAGATTTATTTGCTGACGTTTGTGCAAACACTCCGTAGACAGACGGCTTGACGGGGTTGAGTGGATGGGTAAAGAAAAATGCCATCCACCGTTGGAAAGGGCGAAAAAAAAATCGAAACCATCAAACCAACCATCGGGTATCTCCTTCTCAATTCCACCCATGCTGTTATGCCGTACTCCCGCACCGCTGATCGGTATGTCATAGGCAAAAATCTCCCTATCGGTCTTGGGTCATGTGGTTTATTTGATCAAATTCTTACGGTTCCATTCTGCGCGCAACTATCGACCGGGCGCTCTGGTCATCGAGGAAGGGCCATTCGCCCAAGGGATTCGACGCCGGATGGCACGCTGGAGTAGCTCGTTGAAGTGGTGTTGCTGCGGGAGAGGGGGAAAGTAAACCAGAAAAAATGGCAAAAACCATAAACCGTTTTGATGTCAATGTGAAGTATTTGCTCAAACATTTAATAATATCCCGTGCCCGGCTAGAATTGCTCAGGAATATCTGTTTAATTTGCTCCGTATGAGAGTTCCTTCTTATATCGTATGGGTCAGTTGGTGTTTTTTTTTATTTACTCCAGCGGTCTCTTTGCCAATTTCAGGATGTTGGACGGAACATGAGCAGGAAACGCTTGCCCCAAGAACCCGTTGCCGGTTATTTTATGTTGCAGCGTTGTCTGTCTTCGTTCATAGATTTACGACATCGATAGCAGAATGATTGAAATTTATGAGGTTTTGTGGTGTAGAATGGTTCCAGATGCTTAGCTGAAAGCTTCAGTGAGTGTTGGTGTATAGGTGGCCACATGCTAGAGTAGTTGAAAAATAGCCTTAACCCGCGGCTTCGCCAGTGCCAGGAAGCGTACTCCAAATTAGTGGGATTTCAGAGTGATAAGGTTAATTATCAAAAATAATTAAGCCCAATAAGCCAATCGCTAGCTGGTTGGGAACTGATGAACACGCGTCAACATTCTCATCGATGTTTAAACACATACCCGCACTTTCATGCTCCGTGGCCGGAAACATGTACAAAGCTCGAATGAGCCACGGAGGGTGCATAACGCCACCCATTTCTCATGCCTGCCATATGCTGAGTGAATGATGAAGTGCAATTTTCATTGTCGCGGAACTTGACGGGTCGGACGCAATTGCTTTTAGCGCTAAATTTGCTCATGCTGGGCGACCTCACGTTGCGGCCGGAAGAGGTCGGGTAATTTCGCAAGAATTTTCTAAAGAAACGAGCCAGTTTAATTTTACGCTTCTGCCTTCGGATGGGAGGGAGCGTCACAGCACCGAAGAGCTGGTGATTGCGGACGTCATAAATTTTATAGGGAAAATTTCGGTCCTATTCGTGGTATCCGGTTAGTATTGTAAAATCACTTTTACGTATGCAGTATCGTAGGCAATTCCCATCACGGCGGGACACCAAATTCGTTTCTCCATGACGTTCAATCTAAGCATGCGAGGAATTGAAAAAAAAATCGAATTGTATTTATTCTATTTTGGAAATCACTATTTATCTCACATAATTTTCACAATAGCTATTTGCTATTAGTTTGTTTCATGAGCATGTAGTTTAACAATATATGAGTTAAATATTCATCTTTAAATTTAAACAACCATTCAATTTAGGTTTTGGGTATGTGTTTTTATTTAATTTTCGTATTAGTTATTTGAAATAGATTGTTAGAAAAAATCTATTCTATAGAAGGTTCCTTATGACTTGAATTCATTTATTGTAATAGTTCATATCAAGTCATTAAGAGATTTTCTTACATTACAACGAAAAAATGGGAAATTAATGTTTGTTTTTAGCGTAATCGAGAAATCTTTCTATAAAATTATAATTAATATAATCATCAACTATTTCCTTCAGAATGATGTTTCTTATTCGTATTGCCGATGAAACCTGTGATGAATATAGCGATGAAAGATTACGATAAGCAAGATAGCTACGAAACAAAAAAGGGTTACTTAAAACGATTTTCCAGGCGTTAGACGATGGACGGGATAATACCACCAAATAGGAAAATAAACAAAACCTTAAACAGGTGATAAAAATAAATGTGGCTAAATGAGTAAAAAGGAAAATGAAAAGCCACCAACATCTTTTGAAAAATACCGAATGATGCTAAGTAGAACACAAGATATTTCGCCAGTAGGTAAGAACATCGTGGGAAATTGGTGGTATAATAGGCCCAACGGCCGCCCACCAACAATCCGCAAGGTCTTAATGGAATTAATTATTATGTATGCAAATAAATAGTAATGAGTAATCTAAACCATTTTACTCTGCACCCTGCCCACGGGCTGCTAAGAAACTGTAAAAAGAAAACAAAAGAAAGGAGTGAAAAGGGATAATCCCACCGGAACTGCCTCTACCGGAAATTCCGCTCACCTGCGTGTGTTTTGTTGCTTTGCTTTGGATCATTTTGTGCCAGCTGAAAAAGGTACTGCTGGAAGTTTCGACTGGTTGACCGATGGCCAAAGCGGAAAGGTAAGAACTGATTCTCTAAGCCCACAAGTTTCCCAAAATCCCAGAGTGCCATTTCACGCCATATCAAGCGATGGACCCGTAATGAATGTTCGCTTTTGGTCGTCCTTTTTTTTTGTTGCATTTTTGGTGTTATGCTCTGTGGCTCGTGATGGGTTGTTTTGCCTTGTGAATTGACCCGGCTAATGCGTGTATTTGTTTTCGGCGCATTTGTTT
>JXWZ01000938.1:0-10825 GCA_000956215.1 Anopheles farauti No. 4
AGAAAATACGAACTCGCCAACGACATTACGAAGCACCGGTACGGATACCACCGCGGGGTTCTGGAGCCGGAACGGAATTGGCTGGCATATGAATTCCTCGCATGTTTTTTTTTCGTTTAATTTTGTTTTTTCTTATCGAGCAAAACTAAACTGTCCAATCAATCAGGCACCTGCAGCCTAACCATCCTTTCTGCGGCGGTGCCCAAAAGACTGTTCGCGATCAAAATTGGTAAAATATGGAAGCGCCATTTGATGGGATAATCATTCAATAAATGTTTCTGTTCCCCCGTCCGCCACGGTGACTCCACTCGCCACTGCTCCACGGTGGGGACAAATTAATTGGAAATGATTTATGGAGAATTCGGACCATTCGCTCACTGAGTTCGACTTTCGATTTCGTTTCGTTCACAGTAACAAATTCCGAGCTCGCCTGGCATCGAGAGCAGTTCGTGGAAAATCTACTCCCAACCCAGCGACCGGTTTCCGTAATTCTTTCCCGCCGCTTCTGGCCGTTATGCTTTCGACGCTGGAGAAGCCCACCACTTGAACGGAGAACGTTCCGTTTCGTTTAAATAACGTTCCGATGGATGAGCTGATATGAATGATCCTTCCATTGTGGTGGTGGCTTTTGGAAAACTATCACCTTCGCAAAGATAATCATCGGTTCCCTAACGCCCAGAACCCGTTAAATGATGCGCGTAATCGAGATGCCGGACCCTTTCGGTGTTCGGCCTCCTTCAGGTGCTTACGAATGGGAGAAAGTTTTTGGTCGGAGTTAGTTCCGGGATTTTTGGGGGACCATCGCTGTGGGCATAATGTCGTTAAGTTCATACGCTATCCTCTCATGGTCGGAAACGGATGTGTCGTCGACAGATTATTTCTTAAATTTATTTTAATGTTTACCGAACGTCTTCCACAGGACTTTGTTGGCTGAATGCGAACATACAAGGGCGAACATCAACATTTCCTCAAATTGAACGCAACGCACGATCGATATGTCTGCTACAAAACCCATATCGCAAGCCCATTTCTTCACGAGCATAAGGGAAAATTACTACCACTGTCTGGCTGGTGGCCCGCTTGTTCGGTGGTCCTGTAGCGGTTCAGTAACTTTCGGTTGATCTCCAGTAAACTCCAGCCCTGGGGCTCAGGTTAAATGCTGATTCCAACGCTCCGAACCCTCCGCCGATACCTTTCCGAACAATCAATGCAAGAACAAAACCCAAATTAATCCCTCATGCCACGATGCGGCGAAATTCGTGTCTTCTGCGAGGGGAAATAGGGCAAGGAACACCACCGCAAGGAGACAGTCTCTTCCGGTTCGATTTTTCTATTCCTTCAGCATGCTGCAAAAGGAGCACATTAATTGAACTTCTCTGCTCTGCCTTTGCCCAGGCAGCTCTCCCGAAACCGGACGGGCAGTTCTCCGGCATATGTCATCATCGCTGCAAGGAAGACATCCCTTGGGGGAAATTGCGCCCCTCGCCGACGTGGCTTCATTTCGTAATCGCTTCCGAAAAACGGGTCCTCAATCAACCGGAACGTGCCGTGCCGTATGCCCTGCTCTGGAAACCGAAACCGAATAGATGAGAGATCGGAACAACGCTGAAAATGTTTGCTCAAAAACGAAGACGACATTTTTTAATGCCATCATCGCCTACTGTTGCGCTTTGTCGCTCTGTCGCTCGTTCCCTTTCCGTGTCGTGTTTGTGTACTGCTCGAATTAATAGCTGTAATCCATGGGTGAGTTTATTATTTTTTCATTTTCCAACATTCCAAATCTACCTCGAACGGCCCCTTGCTGTCGGCGGTTGCGGTGACAAATGGAAAGCAAATAATAACCGTCTACTGCTGATAATTGTTTAATCCTGCAAAGGATTTTGCATGGCATACTGAGCATGCACTGTATGCGTATGCTTTGAAACCCTCCAGCTTTTCGAAACCCTCCAGCCTGCAGGCCTGCAGGAGGACGACACTCTGGGTGGGGTGCGGACCGACCATCGTCTAACAAAAGCGATCCGATCGGTGATCGTGTAAGTATTTCGTGACATATTGCTACCATGAACACGTGAGCTGGTAACCGAAAAATCGGGAGACAAAAAAAGCAATGATCATTCTCTCGAGGGTTTATTCATGTACGCTTCTGTATGGGAATGGATGGTGGGCTTACTCTTACCTCAAAAGAAATGAACCGAACCAAAGAAAGCGGCTTAAGAGCGATTGGTTTCATAAATATTATGAGTACGACAATATTTCTGCTAATTAACGGCACACAATACGGGCGCTGAGCCGCTTATCGCAAACTGTCCCTTCAGCGAGGCTTTGTTCGGTATGTAGATCATAACCTAATTTGTCTGACTGACCAACTGTGCCGAACGATCGCGGGACGATCGTGCCGGGTGCTACTGACCCACCGAGGGATTACACCGCGATTATCCCCCGTTTGAACCTTCATTTCGCGGCGTAGTTGGAACGCTTTTGCGGCACGAAATCTCTGCAAAACACAAAACACACACACTCTCTGACGCAAGCTGCAACGGAATAGGTTCGTTGTTGTCTGTGAAAGATCTTTTAAATGTTTTATTTATTCATCATGTCTTAAATAAAAGAAAGCATAGAACGAAAAGCCACAGTCCCGCAGCCCAATTAATGCCGATGCAACGTAAGGAAAACGAGTCGATGAAAAATAAACACCCAACTTAATCTTGCGTTATATCAAAAAAGGGATCACCTCACCAACCAAAGACCGCGCTCTAGTAGGCGTATCGAATGGATGAAATTACCATAACAACGCTTTTATGACGCCCGGCGGGTAAACAGATGCATCCAACCCTGCGAGCCCCTTTGTATAGCATTAATTATTAATATTTAACACCCTCAAATTTATCACCAGGAAGCATTTCTGCGTTTGTTTCTTGCACGTTCTTCGTTCTTGCACTGCCTACCTGGTCCCGGCATGTGGCCAGTACGGCAGGTGCACACGTTAAACACGTTCGTCCTGAATGTCTGCCCCATTCTACGATCGGAACACTTTCACGGGAATGGTAGCAAGGGATGCGTTTGAAATTATGATTAATTAAATTGATATCTTTGTTACTGTCAACCAAAGCGCTCGTTCGCTATGACGACTCGCTCGCTAGAACAAACGAGCGCAGACAATGGCGTTGATGTATCCACGGCGTACAAATCGTAAAAATTAAATTAAAACGCGATATGCATAGTGGCAGTTTTATGAGTCTCGCGGGTGCTTCAAAAGGGCCACTTCAAACGAACGCTCCCGCGTTGGGTTGCGGTGAGAACTTTTCGCTCCCATCCCATCGGCGCTGCGACACAGACAGACAGACGTGTACGTGCGAGGGCAGCTTCTCATAAAAAAAAATCTATATTTCATTTACACGCCGATGCTAAGGGCGAGTTCTTACGAGTTCCGACCACTACTTCGCGCGGACGCTAGTTGGCATGGGGCGGGTGTAGCGTACATGAACATAAATCCGAAATGTATGCATCTTATTCCACCGAAAAACCGTGTCCGATGGGAAACAAACGGTCAGTGGTTTATTGATCGAAATCCTATTCCCGGAAAGAACCGTACACGAAGCTAATTATTTTTTAAACTAAATCAACTCTGCCCGAAATTGAATAACATTAAGCTGGCTCCGCTGGGCTGTTCGAAACATTAAAGCAGCAGCACAATATTACGCTACTCCCGTTGAGGAAGCGGTAGCGAAGGACGCGATCGATCGCGAAACATTGTGCTCCAAGCCCAAGGCATCGTGATTATGTGTGTTTCCCTTGTGCTACCGGTGAAGCGGTAAGACAAAATCCGCAAGCTAAAACTGCAACCCATTAATTGCATGCACGGAAAGGGATGAAAAACGTCTGCACCGACTTGTAAGCAGCATCACGTCCACGTATTCGGCTGGCGACAATGAGACACATTCGATTGATCACGAATTAATGTTGCCACTGCTAAATGTTGCTTCCCGCATCTCTCGTCCGTGCTCTACCGGTGTCTATTCACCGCGAGAGAAAGAGCGAGAGAGTGAGTGAGAGGAGGGGGGGGGGGGGGGGGGGGGAAGCGCGCGCTCGAACGAGAGTGCAATAAAAAATTACTTTGCATCGAGTAGGCATTGAGTGTGACCATTGCAGGATGGCATGGAGTGGAAAATAAAGAAATTTAGACAACAGCACACGAACATGCCGAGAAACGCAGCGAGGAACCGAGATACACTAAAACGCATATTTCCCGGCCAGCTGCATTCCGTGAATGGTCCGTCTTTTTTGTACGATACCCTTCTCTTCCTCCCTTTATACGATCGAATGACAAATTAAATGCACTCGTTGCATTCGCCGCAGACGGGCCGAATGCATGCGCTCTGCTACCACGCGCTGCAACCGTCTCTTTCGGCGGTCGGATAAAAATAACGCACACGGGAATGTTGATCGGTTTTTGATATTTTTCAATTCGAGATGTAAATAGGATCGTCGCTTCGACAAGCGTCCCGCGATGGCGAATGGCTACCGTGCGGGAAGACGCGAGCGCTTCGAATCACGGCGCGACACTTGGGATGATGCCGGTTTACTGATAATTATAGAAAGAAACAAAAAAAACTGAACACTGATCCGCGTTGGTGCTTAATTGATCGCAGATAGATACTTTTTCTTATGCATTCCCGAACGGTCATTGACGGGTTCGTACGCTACGCGACACGTAGCACAGGATCGCCCGTTTGATCGATTCGCTGTTTTGCATTCGAAAATGTCGGAACTTCATTCCGTTCCATCCCAAGTGAAGGAAGCTCGCAGTATGCAGCACTAGCCTCTAGGAAGAAACAAAGGGCGTCGTTAAAAGTCATAAAAATTAAAGCCTTATCTTCCGCAAACGCAACCCTGCGGAGCCAACGGTTCGATTTCAATCATCACCGAACACCTTGAGCAGGGCGGGACAGAAATTAATGCTCAAACATTTGATACAAAACCGACCTCTTTTGACCCGTTTGCTCCTTTTGGCCTTACGAACTTATGAGTGGTTTGCTTGCTGACACCCGCTAGCGTAAAGGTGCAAATGACTGGTGCCTCGATCGCTCCAACATCGATAACCCGAGTCAACCGAGGGTTGAGGGTTGAAAAATTGAACGTGAAAATGAGAAAATAAACGCAAACCGCCACATCGGGGAGAGTGATAATTTCCTCTTTCACCCTACCGCGCTTACCACGCGCCGGACCGTGACCTTTTCCGATAATCCTATCGCCTGGGGCACCCTTTTTTTGTGTTGTTTTCCGGAACTCCTCGCTGCCCGGCCGTATTAATATTCAAGCACGATGCTGCTCGTGCTCGTGCATGCTCAATCAAGGTGCCGCGGGCGATGCATAAAGTCCTGATGACCGATTCGGAACTCGGAACAGGACACTGGCAACCCTTCGCTCGCTTATTGCGTCCCACCGAGCGCGAGAAGTTTATTATGTGGGTGTTGGCCGGAAACACAAACACCCCACAAACGCACCGCGCAACGGAAGCCGGCGTTAAGGATGCATCGAACATTAACTTAACCCCTTTGACGGTGTGAATATTTATTTCCCGTTCAGGAAATGGGAACCGATCTGCCCTTTTGATCGGCGTTCCTTTCTTATTACGAGGGATATTTAGATCGCACCCTTCCCGCACTAGTTCAAAGGTGACGATCGCGGTCATAAAGTGTTGTTTTAGTTCTTTTATTTGCTGTGGTCTTCCTCGTTGTCTAATTTTATACACACGGAGAACAATCGTCAACGAATGACGAAGATGAGACACGACGCAGCTGTGCGCACGACGCGAAACGCACCAGTCCCTTTTGAAGTCATGATCATGATGACGATGGTGAGGATGCGTGTACGTGGATCAGAACGTGACGAGAGAACAATTCAACAGTACCATCCAATGGTCCCTCACTACCCCCACTCCCCCTCCCCCCTTTCCCTAGTTACTGGCGGTCTCTTTAATGAGACAGAAAGCTCCAACTCGACGGTCGTCAGTGAAACACAAAAAAAAAAACAAAAGAAAAAACGAAAACAAATCTCGAGACACAAATTTGAAGCATAACAAACGAGTGTTTGACGATCGTGTGCAAATTATGATCATGTTGCAAAACAAATCAAAGTAGGAAAACACCCTTTTGTCACTGCACCTGGGACGCCTCGTTGGTACACGAAGCGTGCCCCGATCGTGCCGCGAGACCGTCGCCGTCTACAGCTGCGGCCACCACGCTAAATAAAGCCACCGCCACGAAGCATTTCCAGTTCCGTCCAGATGGTACGCGGCAAACGATCGCTCGCACGGCTGGCCTTCCACGACAGTCTGGGGGTCGTATTGTAAAACCGCAGACAGGCGGAACTCCACCGACGTTTGTCAAGCGACGTTTGCTGCTCAATGTTTCGTTTTGTTCGCCTCATCATACATTGCCCACTTGTTTCTCCACATACGACCGGAGGGAACGCTACGGATGGATTAAGGCAGTACAACGCGTCCGGAGTGAAGCAGCAATATTCCCACGGAGGAGCAAGGGGGCCGGGATTCATCTGGCAGTCGCAGACGACAAAACCATTTTGGCGCATGGCGAGAACGGAGGGCCACGGACCGACGGGTTGACATCCATAATTTCCCACATGTGGTGCACGCACTTGTTCGTATGCCGTTTATTATTACATTGCAGTGCACACTAGACAAAACCCGCACCGATTCGCATGCACCCGTGACGCATCGGATCGTGGCTGACAGGAACGCACCAGCGTACCGGTTTTATTAGTTCGCGACCACGCATACCAGGCCAGGATATTATTATTATTATTATTATTACTACCACCACCCATCGCTGATGCTAATCGCCTGCCTAACGGCCAACACTACACACGCACTGTCGCGCTCGAAGTGCGAAAATGCGATAAAATCGTGCCCCATTATGGCTGTGAAATAAAGGCCCATGGAGCTATTTTATTTTTGTTTTTTTTTTTTTGTTTTTGGTGATACAAAACATTGATCACTTATTATAGCGTTACTTTACAACGTACTAAAACGGCCGGCTGAAACACGCGTCGTACGTCGGGTTTGATTTACACCGACCGTGTTTTGTTCCCATTTCGAGTTCCAACTTTCCGCATCAACGAGCAGAACGTTTGTCTCGTCGCGTAAGGAAGTTGTGGTCCCTTTGTTTGAAATGATCCTGCGCCCGCACTCACACACACACACACACACACACACACACGTACACATATTCATGAGGCATGAATTTACCACTTCTACCCCACCCCGTCTCGACCGACACACCACACTGCCGGTTAAATGGTGTGAAATATTTCTACAGACGGTAAAAACGGGCCGCAGCACTGCCGAATTCCAGACGCGGATTTTCCCCAAGACCAGCGGGTTCGTGCAGCCGAACGATCGGGGTAATGGGCCAGATTTAGAATGATGAATCCCTTTTGTTTGTTAGCGGGAGGCGGAGTAGGGAGGAGGGGGGGATTGTAGCGGGTCTTAGGGACAGGGTGACACGTGGCTCTTACTGTATTTCCCGTTTTTCTTTAAACAACAGCTCCCCGAAAAGAAAAAGAAAAGTGCAAAATACCTCTTCCATTGGGCTGCCGGTGATTTATTGTGATATGACAATACATTTTTACCCATTCTCTCTCTCTCTCTCTCACACACACACACACGTACCCAATCCCAATCGATCGAGATCGAGATTGGGAGAGATGGAACGAAATTTCGGTTCATCAACCGAACCAGTTTGATTTGTTGATTGTCGTCACTGGGACTCACTGGTGCGCTTCCGTTTTGAAAGCCTTGAAAGCGCAGATCGCTTCATCTAAGCAGCACAAAACGCACACATACGTGCGAATGCAAAACTGCACTGCGGCGTGGTGCAGCAGAACCAATTTTTCATTCCCCTCACACCCGGGAGGGTCGGTGCCGCGACCCGAACGGGCAACCCGAACGTTTGTTTACACCGTACATTTGAGCGTCTACACCCGTGTAAGAAGCGCATATTATCGATCTATGAAGAACCCTCTCTCGAACCACACGGCACTGCTGCTTGGATGATCATTAATCATCGGTACCTCGAAACCGTGCGTTTGATTTCTCCGCTTGGCACTGAGAATTGCCATATTACGGCACACTTAAGGCATTAAACTGACGGCATTGACCATATTGTTCGGTAGCGTGATTGAAAAACCTTAATTGTCGCACCCATGCAAGGGAGTTACAGAGATGAGCGATTTATGTCGCAGGGTCTATTTGTCCTAAAACATACAAGAATCTATGCTGCGTTTATGAGTCTTATGAGTCTTATTTTCTAAAACTAAATTTACTAATGGAAAACCGTCTCTACATATAAAATGTATATGAACCTTTCAAGAACATCGGTGAAACATTCGGTTGTACGCTCGTCAATCATTCCTCTTTCGGTGCCTATACCATCGGAATGTGATCTCATTCGCCATTCGCCAAGCGCCACGATCGCAAAACTAGACGCAAACTACCTGAAACCTACTTCGGGCGCAGTTTGGCGCGTTTTGTCCCGATCCCGTATGCAGTTCCAGTACGCCCAAACGTCTTCACCGACACCATTCTCCGTGCTCAAGGTGAGTGAATTTTCTTCTCTGTTTTTTTTTCATTTTTTTTTCAAGTATTGAAAGCCCGTTACCACGCTTCTATGCAAAGAGGGCCCAGCTCCGCCAGCTCGGGCAACCCACTTTTGGACAGCATAAAAAGTCCCACTACGCCGGCTCAATTGCAACCGGAGCTAGAGTCGGAGGAGAGAGCAAACATGACACGGTCGCAGTAGGCTCTCGTCCATTCCTCAATAATTCCGACAGCTACGTGATGCGTTTGCTCAACCAGTGGGTGATAAATCAAAACATCTGAAAACCGCCTTGTGCGCCGCTGTCCGTGTTTTGTTCGTCATGCGAACCGAGATTAATGTTGCTTAGTTTTATCGCATCAGGACAAGCCGGTGGCTGCCTGTCGCTTGTAAATTATCGATTCTCGACGCAAATCGCAATTGATATAAATACATAAGATTATAGTGCAGTCGGTGGTGACGCGCGGCCAATACCAAATCTGCGGTAGACGCTGCGAAAACGGTGCGTTTGGAGAAAGGTCGCCGATTTCGCGGCTGGCTTCAGTTTCTACACCTTGTTGGCGTTTTTTTTTCTCTATGTCTTGTAGGACTGTCACTCATGCGCCCCGACAAGCAGGCGGTTCGTTGATTTCCGTCAACATTTTTGCACAAAAGCATTAGACAGCTTGACGTGTCCGCGTCGGAGACGTTTGTGGAAAGTGAATGAGCCCCGGCGGTAGCCTTACGAATGGCGGCCGAACGATTACGGGAACGTTAATTTACCTTGAATTTACTGAGCGAATCGTAACCGTTTCCTGTGAGCTTCATTTATTCTCAGTAGGCGATGGAGGTTGTTTTGTATCCTTCTTCGGTGGCGCCCTCTACGAGCGGATAAATGAACTGCAATGAAGTTTTACGATTCTGAATAATCCTTTTTTCATTTTTATTTCGAACTAAGACTATCATTTCCAAACTCATAACCTGCATTTATCCGCAAATCAAACGCCAAAACGTTTGACCTTCTGTGTTGCACGTCGTGTGGCATGTGAAAGTGAACCATCCGCAGCTACCAGCATAAACTTCACGCAGAAAGCGATAGCGCCAGTTGGGACGGTCGACGGTTTTACATGCACGGCACGTAATTCAATGCTCATATTACAAGCGAACATGAAGCATCATATTTTAAATTATACACATCAACACGCATAGATACCGGAGAAGCGATATTATTGTTCCACTTACCCTACTCGCTGCGCGGTGGAAATGCAACGGTAACGGTATGCATTTCGCACATTTGACTCACTTCAGCAGCGTGCGCGGAAGGAATACAAATTTTACGATCGCGAGACCGTCACCAGACGACGAGCTGCTTAGCTGCTGGTAGCTTCTGGCGTTGGCCTTCCTGGGGAGTAAATTTGTCAACAATATTTCATTTTCCAAACGCCTCAATCTACTCCCCCTCCCGAGGTATGCCTCATTGACATTGACATACACTATAATCGGTACTACTTACAGCAAAAGAACTTCCAACCATTTCCGGGTACACCAGATAACCGAAGCTGAGGGGGTGGAGGAATCAAAACACCTAATCACATAACGTCCCACTGATCCTTATCCCTCTGTGCTCAACTTAAACTTTAAATGTGATTAAACGTTGATCCTCCCCATGGCGATTGTTTGGCTTTTCACACTGCCTGTCGACGCTTCTCCTCGCTTTTTTTTGTGAGAGGGAAAATTAAAAACATAATGCACGCAGAAGTCCCATCCCATGCCAGTACGACATTATCGAACCGTTCAGCACACTTCCGAACGGAGGGACGGATGATGATGACGACGATAATGATGAAAGAGAATGATGTTGATAAAAAACCCCCTGCTTCATTGACGGGCAAGTGTAAAATATGTTTTCCCGCTGGCAATATTTTATAACTGAAAAATATGTTTGCACAGCGGGACCAACCGAGAAACAAACCAGAAAGCGCGCCTGCCTGCCCCTCGCGTTGAGCTGCCATGAAAAGTACCTTCCGCCCTAGCCAAGGCTGACGTGAAGGCAAGGGTGCGCAACCGAAATGACTTCCTTTGGTGTTCCTTTTTTTTTTAAAAAAAAGAGGGTGGCGTTAGGTCACGCAATACGCCGAGGATCCGGCACATAAAGCGTAATAAACTTATCAACTTATTATGTTTTGGTCCCGTTGATTGAATTTGTGTTGGCCAACCCACCTTCCGAGTGA
>JXWZ01000943.1:0-21526 GCA_000956215.1 Anopheles farauti No. 4
TCTTCTTCTATTTGGCGTAACGACCGAAGTCATGCCTGCCATTTATTTTACTGGCTTTCTAGACTGATTTTACCACCATAGCTGGTTAGTCACTCCTCGCAAGGGGGAGACGGTCTGAATGGGATCATGGTACCGGTCCTGCCGTGTGAAAGACCGGCGCCGCTACCACTACACCACCGGGCCGCCCCATAAATCATAGTATCATTGGAATTATTTTGAAATAGGATAATAATAGAAAAAGTCAGTGCGAGCGAACATATCTAAATTTCTTAAAATATCATCCCATACACGTAAAAAATCACATATTTACTATTTTAATAACATTACTTGTACCATATAATTGTGAAATGGATTTAATTTTATTTAAAATTTAAACTTAAATTTGTTTTACATACATTTTTAACATTTAAACAAAGTAACCAGCACCTGACTTTGTTGTGGCTTTCGGATTGCATTTACAAACGACCACTTTCTTTAAAGGTTACTGCACAACTCCCCTGCATTAGCACTTCTTTATTTACTTCTTCTTCTCAAGCACGGCTGCCACTTTGCACATGGCTGTCACGTTTATACTTGAGAGTAGAGGTGTATATAACAAAAGGTTTTAAATTTAAATTTGTTTGAAATATACTATTTCAACAAACATCTCCGTTCGAAACATTGAAAAATTTTACTTGTATTTTAATCTCCTCTCCTTCTCCTTCTCCTAGTATATACCCAAAGTACAAAATCAGTCGGTGCAAACTGTCCCGCAGACAATTTCCGACCTAACCTTTTTCACAGCCCAAGATTCATTGCGTTTGCGTCTTAATGGTGTCATGAACTTTGATTTGTCCCAGCTCGTAACACCACTAAGGCAACGGTTTTAGAACCTAATTCTACTAACAATCCCAACCCGGCGCACCATGATAGGTAACCCCATTAATGGGGGGTTTGCGTGAACCTACCATCCGTCAAGGATGCTGCTGCTATGGTTGCTTTTTTTCTCTTTCTTTGGGCGCTCACAGTGTCACACCCGAATGCTGCTCGACCAACTGTAATTCATTTGAATCCGCTTCAAACCGAAATAGAGAACGCCGACACGTACCTTCTGCCCCGCCGTCTGGTTGGGTAATTTTTATGTTTCGTTTGATGTCATTATTCAAACGGTGCCCTTTTCCAGCCAAATGGAAAATAAACGTCCCCGATCGGGTTGGCCCGGGTCCACGATGCTTCCACCGCTGGATGTGCTCGAGGTGGAAAGATAAGAACTTCCGATACCGATCCACTCCCGCTGTAACCGGGGGGGTTCAAGGGGTCAGATAAATAAGCTACGGCCGGACGCGGGTTTTCCTTCGCCGCGCGATTCCTTCTCAACGCGGGCAATGTTGAAATAGGTTCATTTAAATGAGACTCAACGGTTCCGGCGGGGAAAGGAAATGAGAAGATGCAGCAAAGCAAAAATAACAGCGCCCGCAAGAAGATGATCTTGCCCGGGCGTGTTCGCATCCCCTGGTAGGCTCCGTTGCTTATTTTATCATTCTTTAGTTGATTACCTACTAATTTCCGTCCTTACTGGATGGCTTTCTTCGGCCATTCCCAGGGAGAACCGTTGACCATCTGCTGCTGCTGCTGCAGCTGAGGTAGGACAAATTTTTCACATTTACTGTCAGCACTCTTCCGGCTAGACCGGTGTCACACAAATGACGAGTGACGAAGTGCCATCGACAGTGCGGGCCGGCGGGGAAGATTCCATTTCCAACGCGACCCCGCATCTTTCCTCCCCCTTCGCAACGGGACTGTTTGTATGGCACACAGTAATGAGGATGTCCTTTCTTCGGGCGTTGATCTACCATTACGGAACCATTACCCGGGAGCGCGGCCGGGTGGACGGGCGGGCCAGTGTCCACCGGCGGGTGACGTTTCGTTTACCGAATTCAAAAAACAAAAATCCGGGTCTCAAATAAACAAAAACCCAGATTGGTCACGCATAGCCGCTGGCGGTTATTCCTCCTCTTCCCGTAGAAAAGACCCCGTAGGGGAAGACAAAGGGACGGGCAAAAAAAAGGATTGAAATGAGTTTTCCTTTGTTTTCGAATGCTGGCCTGGCTGGCAACCGTGCAAGGTGTGGGACCGCTGTTTGAGAGGTAGCTTCAGTTTTGCACCCATCGTCCGACCGGACGGATAGGTGGAATATTATAAAAAAAGGGTACACTTCCTTTTGTTTGGATTGCCTTCTTGATCCTTTCTCATTATTTATTTAAATGCGAAGGCAACCGGGCCGCTTCCCACGGGTGGGGAAACCGTGGGACCTCCTCGACCGACCGCTAAGCTAAACAAATCCCCACCGGAACAATGCCCGACAACGAGTTGGGGTCTTTTTTTTATGCTACGTTTGCGCCAATCTTATTGCCTGCTTTTGAACCGTGCGCTAAGGATTGTCTTCTTTTTTTAAGCCACTGATCGAGCCCATCGATTGACTCCACGCGTCCGATGGGATTGCAATCGGGTGAAATTGTTTCTGAATCGTGCACGTGTGTGTGTGGTTTTTTTTCTCAGATTCTTGCCCCACGCTATGGACAATAAAACGATTAAAACATCGCACCACGGGCGTAACAGCGGTTGGAAAATCGGAATGAAAATTAAACAACAAAACATTGGGATCGGGTTGATTGTGTAATATCATTTGTATCATATGTTCCCAGGAGTCTGATTTTTTTTTTGCTTGTTTGCAACAAAATTTATAAAAACAACTCGGTTGATCTGCATGTTTCCATCGTCGCGGCGGCAACGTGGCAACGCACGGCGGGCAGTGTGTAAAAACGCGTTACGATTCCATAATCAGTGAGCATCATTACACAACCGTGCCATTATTCGCATCCCGCGCGGTCTGCTTCCTGAATTGTAGTACTTTAACAATGATTACATCGAGTTTTCCACCAGACCCAGCCCAATTCGCTCGAATGGAGTGCAATTGAATGAAGGAGGGAGAGAAAAACGTGAAATGCACAGCATAGCACAGCTGAAGGAGAAAAAACCCCAATGCAAGTATCGATAAGTATCAGTGTGGTGGATTGAAATGCCAATGCGGATCGGGGTGGAGATAAATAACAACCACGTGATCGCGAGCGCGGGAAATGGAGGAAATGGTAACGGTGACGGCAGGCAAGTGTAATGTAGCGCAAGTGTGACAATTGGTACGGTAAAACTGTCCCAACAGAAAATTACCCACGGTGCGACTGATTGCTTTTTTATTCAATTTACATTTTTCTGTGTTTACACTGTGAAATGAATTGTGTTTTGCTATATAAGTGTGTGTGTGTGTTTTTTTTTCTCTCTCGCATAAAGTCACTGTTGAAGCGGCCCCGCCTTGTGTTTCGAGACACGATTTAAATGAGGCAAAAAAACGTTACCAATAATTTCGCTTCGACTCATATCCAAATGAATCGGTTTTGCATGGACATAAAAATTACTATAAATTTTGAATAAATAGACAACTCCACCAGCTCACATTTTCACCCTTAGAAAGCGTCTCAAACGCATCATAACAAAGCAACCAAATGATCTTCGCCCAAGACGCCATTTCCCCCGGAAACGGCGCTTGGATTACGGACACGGTGCCGGTACCAAATTTTCCCCGTAGCAACGATTTACACACGCGCACCGATCCGGGGCTCAACAGCCCATGGCCGAAGTTTATGGCCGGCAAAAGCACTGCTCGGCCCACCTAGATACCCCGGGCCGGGCAGGCCATAAAGTTGCACAATAAATATGAATTATGTTCAACCTGGGTGGACGTGAAATTTAATTTGAATAAATGACTTTCACCGACGCTGGACATGGGGCGGTGGCCGGCGGGGCGAATGTTCCGGCCACTTGCCACTCGGCACGGCTGGCCGACCACCGAACGGGCACAACAATCTGCCAAAAAAGCTGCTCGCTGCGGTGCCCGAAATTCGTCCCTGCCCTGAAATTCGCACACCCGACCGGCAGTAGTTGCAAAGCGCGATAAACGAGTTCGGCCCCGGAGTGGATCACTTCCATCTTCCGGCGGGCTCGCAAGTGGTAAATTTCGTGATCATTTTTCACTTTCCAACCGAACGGTCACCCTTCCCTGTAAAACTTTCTCTCGCTCGCCCTCTATCTCTCTCTATCTCAAGCTGAATGGAAACGTAACCGTACGGAACATGTCAATCACGGCAGCGGGCCGGCCGACGCCTGTCTGGCTGTCTGCGAGTGCGACGCATCGCTTTATTGCAAGTAAATTATGCTTTTATTCCTTTATGGCCGCAAGGGACCGTAAAACATATTCTATTAAGTTTACCCATAAAACCGTGGCCTCGACGGAAGCTAAATGTCGTACCGCGCACAAACACAAGTGCGCTGCGGAGGGCGATTAAGCGGAAGCGCTTCTGCACGCCGCTTCCGGGGCCGTGGAGTGGGCGGCGTGAACGGTTCACTTGAAAAACTGAAACGAAAAACACGAACCACATTAAAAAGATAATTTCGCCGGGCGCGAGCTGCCAGCTCGCGTTGCCGGCGAAACGGACGATGAAACGGTTTTCAATTATGTTAAAACAATTCACAAACAGCATCGCCACTTCGGCGGACGCGTCAACCGTCAACCGCTCATCCGGCGATGATCCGGGATGATCAAACGAAAGCTGCTGCTACCGCTGCCGCTGCCTGAGCACCAAAGACCACATCAAATTTGTTATCGCAGTGCTCAAAACGCTCGAAACTCAACACTCGGTGGCCTTTGCTCGGTAGGAAAAGGCCACGTCAAGATGTTCTCGCCCGGAAAACTTCTCCCAGCAGTCATCTGCACCGGACAGGTGTCGTCACCCCTTTCCGGAAGTGAAGCGCGGCCGGGGAGAACTCCCACCGATAATCCATCGACAGCGGCTGTCCCAGTTCGTCATAATTATCGTCGCAAATTGATCTGACTTTCGGGATCCCGGGTTTCGGTCGTGAAAATGTATCAAATTTTCGTTCCGTGCCGGCTTTCCACCGTCTCCCACCGCGCCGACACCGCTCGTTAAGCTTCCTTTCATCCTTCAAACGACTTCGGACGAAGAAAGTCCGCCCCGGTTGTGAGCCGCCGGAACGAAGCCACTTTGAACTTTCGTCGTCTAATGTCCTTTGTTTTTAATAAATTTATATCGAAATCTTCTCACCTCCGCTTCCCGCGCTTCATCGCTGTCGTTGTTCATTTCAATCCATCTTCGGATGAACCCCCGGCAAAGCTGTGCAAGGACGCACCGGGAGGAGCGTACACGTGCCAGCTCGCTGCCAAGGGTTAGGGATAGGTTCCCCGTTAGCAAAAGGACCAAGCGGAGCGGAGCGGAGTGGCAGCTTGGACTCCCTCGTAAAAACATACGTACGGGAAGCTTTTAAGGGATTTGTCTTTACGAGAGCTCGTCGGCTTCATCACACTCGCCCCGTCGAGATTTGTTCGAAAGGTCACCCAAGGAACCAGCCCCAGACAACCTTTTGCGAGGAGCAGTTTTGGATTATTTTTTTTCCCCCTTCTTCATCTCTCGCTCGTGGTTCACCCATCTCCCAGATGGAAGGTAGTTCCAATTGAAACCGACAGTTTGGGCTCCACCACATACACGCACACGCACTCGATTGCCGGCCAAATTGAGAGTGATTTCTGGGGCGACAGTGCGAAGGGATCCGGCATCCATCAGACCGACCCAATGGCGTCGGTCGAAAGAAGAGACCGAAAACTTTACGACACTAATAACATGATGCCTTATGATCCCTTCTTCCCTCGTTCTAAGCCCCGGTTTTCGTCTGAGCCACTCAGCACAACGGGATAAACGGAAGCGAAGCGACACGACCAGCAAATCATACAAGAAAAAAAAAACACTCATTTCCAGGAACACAGGTATTTAAGGTGACAGCCGTGCACTTCCCGGAGGCGGCGGTGCCATGCTCTGCCGGATTGAAGGTGTAATGTGATTAAAGCTTTTCAAATAGAACATGCCCCGGCGGTCCGGTTGCTAGGCGCCAGCGACATGGTGGCCTTTGTGCGCGTTTGTCCTCGCTTCCTTCCCAATGTTTGACTAAATGTTATGCCCGCGGCGTCCGACGTCACCGCTCGAGTGAAAATGATTGGCATTTTCCAGCACCCACTTCCGCGCAATGTTTTCCGCGTCTTTACCCCGCCGGTGGAACGAATTTCCGGAACGCACCAAATCCGGCCCAGAACGCGGAATTATGTTGTTTCTGGCTGGTCCGGGCGGGCTCGGGCTGAAGGGCGCACGGTCAGGGCCGGAGCCTGTGTTTTTGGTGCGGAAAAAATCATAAAGCATTCTTCACAGCACATTCTAATTCTTCCGCTGGAATACTTCCCATAAAACGTGGTCGTGCGTGGTGTGCGCAGCGAGGAAACGACGGGAAGTGGCGAGAGGCTGCCAATATAGAAGCGTAAACCGATAGCGTGTTCTTTTCGCTGGATTTGGCCCCATTTTGGGCGAATTCCGCTTGCCTTGCGTTTACACTCATTAAAGTGATGATTTTTTTCATTACGAAGAGAGTGCGAGGTCATGGTTGAATTTTCTATAAAAAATGATGCTTTATTATGCTTTAATACATAAAATGTTTCGAGTCAGGCGAACATTGGAAGGAACTTCTGCTATTTTTAGAATATTTAGTAAGCCGCTGAGCTGTTTTAAATGAAGCGTTATATGAAAACAAGTTTAAATATAGCGTTGTAAAATTTACCCTAAATCCTTATTTCGGCTGTGATGGACGACATTAGATTGAAAATTTTCCAAAAAATCAGCTTGTTTTAGCCTCGAATCACTTTGTTTATAAACACGGCAATCCAAATAGATAAAGAAAATTATAATTAATTCAATGATTTGTTTAATTCGAGAAAAAAATGTGATGTCTTGCACACGGTTTATGATAAAAATGTAGATTTTAGAAGAAAAAAAAATCTGGACTATTTTCTAAAGTAAACTATTAGCTAACTCATCACTACTCATTCCAGAATATTTGATTTGTTAAACATGACCACAACATAATCATGACGTTAACAGAGAGCCTAGTAAACAACTACTTTTCAAACAACAAATTTTATAATAACCATAGTGTAAGACAAACTATCTATTAACTATTAACAAACTAACTCCCAAGAGTTGAATAGTACGAAAATGAAATTAAGAAAACTAGTATCACGAAACGAAGCAACTTCGATTTTCCTTTTATTTGTGCCTAATAACTGAAAATCGATGCAAATAAAATAAAATATTGCTAAACTTCAAATTTATTATAACATAACGTTTAAATCAGTGTAAAATCAATAAGCAATATGTAAATCAACAAGTCAATCATCGCGTCTATATAATAAAGCGTTCTGATATGTTGTTGAACGCTGAGAGAATAAAGATACTGTCTACGTAACGAAATACACCTAGACATTGTGTTAAACCAAATCAATATAAAACACATATTAAAAACTGGTGTAAATGATGCAAGCTACGAACAATGTTCCTCGTTATCATATCAAATCGTATCAAATCTAATAAACAATTATTGATCCTCCCAAGTTCATGATCATCAGCCACCTTCTTAATCTTATTATGCAATCACGACACAGAGAAGAAATTAATAACAAAGCACTAACATCGTCTTCGCAACAACAAATTTAACTCCTTGTGTCGGGCCAACCTCCCACACACATACACACACACACACACACTTCGGAGCGAAAATGTTTCATGTTCTGCCGGATTTACTGCTAACACCCACTATTTGCTTCCATCCGCAGCCTCCTTCGCATCGTTTTATCTCTCATTGTTTATGCATTCGAGTGAGTACGTTTACAAGCGAATATTTTCACCGGCACTGCAAGGGAAAAGCTGCCGAGAAAAGCTAATGCACGGAATGAGTGCGGTATTGTCTGCACCATCCAGGAAATCTCCGCTCGGTTCTCCAACCGACTTTCCAATCGCCGTAGAACTTGATCTTGATCCTGCAGACACCGAGGGCTGGAGATTTCAAAGTCGCATACAACCCCGTTTGCCACCCCAGCACCTGGGCACACCTGGGAGGGTTCGAACTTTAACCCACGGTGCAAGGCGCCGGTTTCGCAATCGTGCCGTGCGATATGATCCTCCGTGGCGAAACTAAATCAGATCCCGTTTGGTGCTACACAACAGTTTGCTTCTACGGAGGTGAACAAGAAACGGTGGCAAAAAGAAAACGCTGCCATTCTTGCCGCATTCTTGTTGTTGTGTGCGGCATCATTTAATATTCCACGGTTCTACACGGTACTTCCGTCGGAGCCAATCTCCCCAAGTGGAGGTAGACGCTCTAGCACGTTGCATCCCAGCACATCGCCCATGTGCTGTTGCGATGATACTATTAACCTGGAGAGCCGCAGCGCGAACGGAGGGGAACATTCTTCGCCGTACTTCTTAAGCCGGCGCGGCAACCCGAGCACATCCGGCGTGTCTTACATGCGAAAACGCGGGACCACCGGCAACGCGGCATTGTCTAGCGGCACGGAAGTGAACAGTTGCACCGAGAACGTGGTGGCATTTTATGTACGGCGTTCATCAAAAGCGGGTGGGAAAATGGGTTAGAACCGAGCGACACATCTTTGGGCGAGGTGAGAACCCACGGGACCACCACCCACCACCACACCAGGAACGGAAACTGTGCGCGCGTTCCGTGCCCAACGCCCGGGATCCAACGGTTTTCAAGCGTTGCGATTGTGCAATTGTGCGCTGGGGGCGTCACGTACCGGGTGCGGATGTTGGCAATGCGCGCACGGGCAGAATAATTTTACAACCTGCAACTCGCACGTATCCTGCAAAAGGATGCACTCATTACGCAGGTCATATCCACTCCACCGTCGAGAATGGTGTGCAGTGAAACAATGCTCGACGCGAAGAAGCAGCTACGATCCGGTGGTTTCGGTGGTGGGTGGTTTGCAAAAGTTTCCTTTGCTTACTTAATTCGATAGCAGAAAGGAGCTACCACTTTTTCTGCACAAGTTCAGCACAAAAGATTTGCAATCTAACACGCGAGCTTATAAAAGTTTTTTTTTTGTTCTGTCAAGATCCGTGGCTCGTTTCGGTTGCAAATCGACAGTGTCACTAACACCCGAGACAGTGTCACACGAGTGTGTGTGTGTGTGTGTGTGTGTCACTTCATCGCATGTATTTGCTAGTGGACGAAAATTACTTTCCACCAGTCCCAACAACAAACATCTCAACGCCATCGAAATGTTTCATTAGATGAAAGCTCCCGATTGATCTGAGTATTTGGTGTTTTTTTCTTTGCTGCGAGAAAACTTTCCCATCCAATTCTCTCTCGTACCTGGGCGTGTGTGGGTGTGTATACAACCCTAGTGCACCAACCGCAACGTAACTGTCCAACACGCACGCATGCACACTCCACTAAAATCTAATCGTTCATGAAACGCATCATCTCCACCCGGCTGTCGTCACATCTTGCTCCTACAATTATCGGGTTTTTTTTTCTCCTCCTTTCCACCCAACACACCCCACCAATCCTTCTTCGCCAGGCCAAACAAAACAGCGCGGGACACATGGGGATTTGTTGGAAGCAATTTCGTGCCTCGACCGACGCACGATAGCGCGGTCATTATTTTCACGACCCGAAACTAATACCTCTCATTTGCGCTAAATAACTTCCCATAAACAAAAGGGGCGATGTAATCTCATAATGCCAATTAATGTCTTCTCTATTTATCTTCGGTAGCGGCCGTGAAAGGCGCATGTGGACATCGGCAAAGTCGGCGACGGAGGCATCCGTGATTTGTCGGCGAATGACGAAAACCGTGAGAAATGCCGACGCAGGACCGTCGGGAGCGAAACCACGAAACCACCGAGCGAGTCGATCCATTGCGCGGACATCTCAAGGAGACCGGAACATTTGTTCCCTCGTCGGCACTTTTTCCTCCCCCACCGTAACAAACTAATCTAGTGGATCGACTTGTGGGCACGAAAATCGAACTCTTCTGCTCGTCGTGGTTGCGTCGGTCGAGCTTTCTTCCCCCTTTTTTTTTTTTTTGGACGCCCTGTTTGCTGTTTGGTTTTGCGAAAAGTTGGTCAACATTTAATCCGACCTTCGCTCCCTCCCTCCAGCCCGGGGACTTGCCCATCAAGAGACGAAACTTTATCATGTTCTCATGCGCATTCATGAAGATATCTCGGAGGTCAATCGACCAAACCCGATAGGATCAACCCCCCGTACCCGCTGCTCGCTACACTCACTTTACGGTCTTTTTTGCTTTCTTGATTCTGTTCTGGTTTCGCTTTTCTGCTTCGGTTTGCACTAGCGCCAGCTCGCACAAAAGGGAATTGGAGAAAACAAATCGCTGACAAGAGCACTTAAGGCGGGACGGCGACCGAAACGACTCCCGAAGGGGTTTAGCAACGACGCGAAATCCACTCCGAGGACCAAGAAACCCCGAACATCAAATAACCACTTACCGGTTCTAGCTGGCTTGGAGGTTGTTTTTCCTCCACTTCCCCCATCCCCCCCTACTCCCCCCGCAGTACCTACAATCATCAAATAATTTCTTTATAGCAACGTTTTCAATAAAATCTTATCTTTATGCTGCAATCTTAATACGGTCGCTTCAGTCGTTTCGCGCATCAAACAGGACGGGACGGGACGAGCCAACTCGACCGGAAAACCGTCCATCCAATCGAGAGCATCGGTGCATTTTCGTACCGAGGGCCCTGCAGACGGGATTGAAAGGTTCCAGCACGATCCGCACACCGTTACCGAACCCGGTGAGTTTGACGTGCCGGGACAGGTCCGAGCTCCGATGTAAAAACCGGCGGACGGCAGCACAACACATAAAACACGCTTATCCCCTGGTACGTGTAAGTGTGTAATCTCGCTTCGTGGAAAACGGGGTGCAAAACAGAGCAGCCAGAAAATAAAACGACCGGATGGGACCGACCGCAGACACAAACAGACAGGCCATCCCCCTATCTGGTGCCCATAACCGGTGGACATGAAGGGTTGTACAAATTCGCTACAAATAAAGACAAGTCATAAAGAAGAGCGGACTGAACTTTGCTGAGGTCGTGGGTCGGTCGGGATGCCAGGCTATGTATCGTCTGTCAGGACACCGATGCACAAAACGGGCTCCGGGCACACCGGATCGCTCATCTAGCGTTACCATGACAGACACAACTGCTGCAGGCTACCGCCTGCTGCTCATCGCTATTATCAATAGTGTCCGCTGGCAATCAGGAAGCCATCGTCCGGTCCGTCTCAAAACGATAGCGAGCGCGCGAGCAGGAGGCAAGGAGCAGAAAAAGAGTATCAAAAAAAAAAAAAAATCAAACACTTGCATCAATCGGACGAAAACAGATCCGTGGCGACGACAACTACAGCGTGAGCGCTTAAAAAGCTAAACCTTTTCAATGTTTTCCAACAACCGTTTCACGAAAACGCTCGTCTCGTTTCGTCGTGCTCGCTCTGCTTTTAGCTACTTCGCTCATCAGCCCGGTTTTGCCCACTGGAACACCGAGCCCTCCAAAGGGGTGGGCTTTCTATCAATTTCAGACCCAGGCGATGCTGAATCGCAACAACGGGTTTAGCTGATTTCGTTTCACTTTTTTTTTCTTATTCCTCACCCCGCACCCGGTAGCCTTCGACCAACCCGGGAGGGTAGGAGGATTTTAGTGCTTTGTTTTGCTTGTTTCGGGTTTGTTTCCTACTACCAGTGGAGCGTGGTAGCTGTTTTATTTTTTTGTTTCGCTAACCATGCTCTTGTTTCGCCGGACTAAACGGCCCCTCCCCACACCCGATCGCCCGTTGGAGAATAAATTGCCGTCACTTTTCAAAAATTCTACCATTCCGGCCTCACTGCACCCGCACATGTGCCGACGAAAGGAAACACATCAGTTTCCCGGGGCGGGATGTCGAACGTGTCCGGTGGTTGATTGGCCGAACCTGAAGCCTTTTTTAAAGGGCTTTTTTGACAGACGCTCGGCGAGCTGTTGGTGAACTCGATTCGCTACGGCAATGGAGTTGTGAGAAAGAGTTTTTTTGTAGCTAACCGTATTTATTTTTTTATAATATTACAAGAGCACATTTAGGTAACATTAAAAACTACGCATATAACTTTGAATTAGTTGGAAATAAACCAAATAACACCAAAGCGACAGTCAGAAGAAGTTGAACAAAGCAATTCAAAAGACAAGCAAAACCTAGCAACACCCTCGGGAGGATTAGAAACATTCTCATCGAATAGCAATCGTCATGTGTTCGATGGTGTTGCCAATTGCATTTAACCGTCTGCTGTCCGTCTGGTTTCCCGGAAAGTGAACGAAAGCGATAAAAAAAAATCATAGAAACGTGACATGTTGTCGTCTCGCAACGTCCGGGAAAGCTTTTCCGGTCATCGGCAACGGCAACAAGATTATCACGGCAGCAAATCACGGTGACACCAACGGAGACCTTTTGGAGCTACAGGATGGATTGATCGGAACACTACGGACAACCTGGCAACCAGCAGCCATGTTGGGTGGAGAAAATTAAACGAAAATGATCCATACCGTCCGAGCGGTGGCCAGAGAAACGTGAACCAGAGGTTTATTCCAACAATCAATAGAGAAAAGCGTTGATTTGTTGGGAATATCAGCCGATATGATAGCATGCTGCCAAGGCTCTCCCACACATTCCTTCCAGGGACGGTGCACTATCTAACAGAGCATTTAATTTACATTCCATCGATTTTGCTAAAACATCACCTATCGGGATGTGTATCGGGAGGGTTTCGAGAAATTCCGACAGCAATTGCAGGACTAGAATAATACGCATGGAATCTTCAGTTTTCCACCGCAGCGCCACATTCCGGCTGCGTACGTGATAATGCACGTAGCTTTATATTGTTTTATCATTTGCGCATTTTACCTCATTTCGTAGTAGCACCACCCGGGAAGTTTCTCGCAAAGAGTATGGATTTTATAACTCACGCCTTTCTTAGCGACTTGCGGCATAAATTAAATTAAATGCCATAAATCACCGCATAAATCAAACACAAACACAATGTGTCCACCGGGGCTTGAATGGGTTTTTTGCGCTCTTTTACTTCCATGATAATCAATTACCGCCCAACGTGCCCGTCCTCCGTCTGCTGCACTACCGATTTCCGGATGTACTGGAAAACCGCCACCCATTCCCGTTATCAAACCGACCGCCGACGACGGTTCCGGTGTGAAGAGCAAACCCTGCATCTGGCATTCTGAGGCACGAAGAAAATTACCTTTTTCCCCATTCCACTATAGCCACCACCGTGAAACCATTTAAAGTCACTCAACAGGAATGTAACTGGATTCATTATATCAATCCCGTGTGCGGAGTGCAAAACCATAAGCCATGCTATTTTAGCCATGAAAGTAATTAAGACATACCGCACTTCTGCCGGCACGTTTCCGTTATTTAAAACAACGCTCTTCCCATCCGTTTCCGGTTGCAATCCGATCAGGCGACGGGCGCAGCATGGAACGGGTGCACGGTCAAACATAAAAGAACTGCATCTCAATGCAGACACACCACCCCAAATGGGGCGCGCAAAGAGGTGACACTTCAATAGCACTTTTCATCATCAGCAGCAGCAGCATCGTGTGCATCATCCACATCGGCAGCAGCAGCAATAAAGACACCGCCAATCCGTACCGGAGGGGAGTGATGGAGTAAACAAGAAGCGGTTGAAGGTTTATTTCACGCTGGCGCTCTTTTATCCATTCCACCTACATGCGGAGTCCGGCTGCCTGCTTGCCTTTTGGAATCAATTGAAAAAGTCGTCTCTCCCGTCTGGCAGGATACGGACAGCATGAAAGTGGGCGTGTGTGTTGGTGTTGAATAATTCGTACAGAAAATGTTGCTAACTGCTCGCGTATGAAAACACTTCCCACCACGATCGTTAAGCTCGCCGGCCGGGGAAAGGGGGACGAAAAATCAGGGCGAACGACGGTTGCACGAAACCGGTTGACTTCCGTTTCTACTACTAATTGCTCGCAATGTTGCTATAAGCTATTCGGTACGTTTGCAAGCACCCGCTGCCCAGCCGCTGCTTTCTGTCGCTTTGCAGCCTTGGCAACACTTATGTTGCAATCCAATCAGGACCGACTGCTTTCGGTATCGTCGGTACCGCCCTTATGCATGGCCTACTCCGCGCTGCTTCCTTCCAGTTCGCTCATTCAACGCCGTTTTTATTTGTTGCGTAAGCTTTAATACTTTCCACTCCACCACCACCCCAATGCGCTTGGGGTTTCGCTTCAAACCGCACCACAAAAAAAATGGCCCCGGTACATTTTTCTTTATTCAAAAATGCTCACTTCCTCCCTTACCAGTGTGCGATGAAAACGACGAGAAAATTCGCCCAGCAGCACCCCTTGTGCCGCCAGCGCCCCGGCGGTACATCATAATAAACGGAACGAATGAAACCCATGTGCCAGCTTTATTCACTCGGGCGACGTCAATTATGGAGATTATAATTGCTAGTAAGCCATCAAAGTCCCCGGGAGTGCCAATCCCTTTTTAATTGCTACCAATCACTACACCCCGCTCGGGCCGTTACCCCTTCGCCGTCATCGATCCTTCCACGCCCGATGAAGGAGTGTCGGTCTGTCCGTAGATTGGTTCCTCCGCCGGGTTTTAGTGTCACCAGCACGCGAGCAGAAGTCACAAAAAAAACGCACAAGGTGATGGCAAAAAGGGACCAAAAGAAAATGTGTAAATAAAACCCTGGGCTGGACCGAAAGAAGCTACAAAAAAAAACAGAACGCGACGGCAAAAACGGTATCCGAGGAATGCACGACGCTGCGCATTCGCCATTAGCGTTTCGAGGCTAACTCTTCCGTACGGGTGTTTATGTGCCCGCCCACGGAAGAACCTCGAGCGGAGCATCGATTTATCCGACCCGATTCATGACTTATCGAGAGGTTTGCGATGTGTAACGATGCGCGCCCCACCACCCAGCCGGGATTGGCAATAAAAAAAATCAATGAATAAATTTTCATAAATATTTTCCATTATCGGAGCATAATAAAAGTTTGCCGCGGTTTCCACGCTTCCCACGGGCGGTGGCGATGGCCGAACGGGGGAAGGAAAAGAGCATTTTTTTTCTTACGTCCTTTATATTCGCACCCGTTCGCTGTTCGTGTCAGTCTTTTTTTTTTTCGTCCCTCACACGTACGTACGATTTTCCTTGAGCTGCAGAAATGGCTCGGGTTTTGGGGTCATTATGCATCCACGCTGCGCCACGCAGTGCCGTCGCGGCGTCCTGCCGCACCCCAGCAAGAACATTAGTTTTCTTTTCATCCTTTCCGGCGACGGGGACGACAGGGATCCAATCACGAGCGCTCACCTAGCCCTCGATGGTTGCGTCCGGTGCGCTCGGTAGAAACCGCCATCTCGGGCCTAAGTCAGGCCAAGCCCGGCACGAAGTCTCGGGCGCATGCTGGCGCGTTTGCGTGGGTGTTTGTTTTTGCGCCGGCAGAACACATTCCCTCCGGTAGATTTATATCCGGGGCCATTTGGATCGGAAAATTGCTAACATGCCACCGGTCGGAAGGGGGAGAGCGCGAGAGAGAGAGAGAGAGTGAACCGTTCTGCACACGGGAATATGATGGCTCCCCCCGGATGCTCGGACCCTCGGTCCGGATCACCTTCAATCTAGGAATTGGCCTCCGGAGTGGCTCCGATTTGGCTCCGGCACGCTCCGTCGTTTCGGTAAGAAAAACTTTGAGAATTTATGTAGATTTCGTTTCGCAAGAAAGTTGCCGGCGTTGTTGCTGGCCGGTTGCGATCGGTACACGAACGCATGGCACAGCTTCGAATGGACGCAATTTCGAATGGACGGGATGAGATTGTGTATGGTTTTTTTTATATATTTTATCACAAAATTGTTATCTCTCCCGGCGAGAGGGCGAGCCTGTGCTCATGAATTTTACCAAACTGCCTTTTTAACGACTGCTTCAGGGTTGCGTCTCCTAGATGGCTGTGCGATACTATGTATCTGATTACTTAACCGGAAACGTTCCGGCCGGATACGTCGCTGGATGCTGGACGCTGGTGGCGGAAACAGGCCGGCCCCGTTAGGGGCGGTTGCGTTTGTGGGAATGAAAGTTGGCGCTCGGAAATGGGAAGCAATCGAAATTGAACTTTAAGCTGCGCGGGCGAAGGCGGCAAGTCACTGCCTGCTGGGTAATACACTCACCGATGAACGACGACAAGCGCACGGTGTCGGCTTCCACCTCGGGTTGTTGATTGACCCGGGCGATATTAGTTCCTATTTGCATTGGTTTTAATAACCACCGGCGAGCCTCGTACGGTCAAGCCAGTGAGCGTCATTGTATGTACCATCCATTACTCTGCCGTCATTTGCAACGCTCTTATAAGGATGTAACACTTCACCAGCAACAGCAGCGCTCGGTGCCGCAAACTTCCACTCCAACCGGCAGCACGACAGCAGGGAGCAAGCGTATGGCAATGTGGCTCCAAACCCAGCCGGCTCGTGTCCATTGATTCGCACATTTTCACGTCTCGAACGAGAAAACTCAATCTGCTGGGCGGGCGGCCGGGCGGACGCACTGTTTCATGTTTCATGCTGTCGGAATTTGCTGGCCCACCCCCATCCCCTCGGCCGATGTAGCCGATTGCCCCGGATGGTTTCCGATATCGAGCTCGAATCTCGACACTGGAACGCTACTGCTTCTTTATGAGTTCACTTTTCCCACCCGCTGGCGCTCGGGGCTCTCTTTCCGTTCTTTCGCCGTTCGAACTGTATCAAAGCGCAACGAGGACGTCTTCATCGTTTACCGACTCTGCTCCGGGCGGTACGGGCTTGGGACGCAAAGCTTTCCCCAACGCTCGGAGCGTATGTAAGTGTGTACAAATATTTAACTTAGATCAGCATTTCCAATAGTTTATGCGGGCCATTTATTTCGACAGTAATGGTTCTAGTTTTTGAAATATTCTGCTCGCTCCATCGTCGTCAGCAACGTCGATCGAATCGGACAGGCTTGCCCCGATTCTATCGATGGCGTAAAGTAGATTTTCCCGGACCAGTGGTACCCGTCGGCACTCGCACGCTAAACGCATCCATCGCGCCAAGATGGCACTCGTTAAGCACACGCACTCCTTCCCTCTTCCGAAGCCGAGCTCCTAGCGCTGAGCAACGCTGCCGGCTTGAGAGCAATAAATAGGACTCGTTCCCGTGCCGGCATTCACAGTCGACCACAATCTGCCGAAGTGCACATCCCCCTCTTTTTCCACCCTCTCCCCTCTCCACCGAGAGCTAAACGGATGCGTCGCTTCGGTTGCTTCAGCTTTCTCAAACATATTGATTGCTGACTGTGTGGGAGATAAATTGCGCCAGATATTCATTGGCAGTGCAAACATGCCGATCGACGGCTTCTTCGAACGGGTCGGGTCGGCTGCGTCCGTGCGTGCTCGACCAACGATTCTACGAGTCATTTGAGCTGCCTTGCATCGATGCTTGCCATGCTCGACGGGCTCGACCGTACCCGGTTCGGTGCGTGCCCGAGCGAAGGCGTAAGCTGGAAAGTTGGTAATTTAGCGATTAAAATATATTGACTGGCCGGGAGAAGCGACGGGTGAAATATTGTGCTCGCTGTTCATGCATGGAAATCGGAGCCAGCTCGTGAAAGTATATCAATAGGGCAATAGAATAATGGGTCGCTGCTGGTAATAAGGATGCAGTATCGAATTACCCATACCGTCTCCCATTTTCTCGCATCGCTTTATGCAAAACAGATTTTTCTACATTGGACCAAATAAGGGACCAATAGGGAGTGAAGGGACCCATTTCTTCCTCGGTTTCTCGTTTGTATGCTCGTTTGTAGCATATGGTCTATCCTGCTTGATTTAATTTAGAGAAGTTATTCTAATTCTAATTCTTACACTAAGCTTCGGAAATCTTCGGCATCATAATTCTCAATTTATGTCTAAGTATAATCTGCAATGCCTACATGTAGGCGTTCAATTTCTGTTGGCTGCGTGTCAAATTATGCATTTGTGACTATAAAAAATTATAAAATTCTTGATAACAAAAGATTTTTAAAAATAAGCATATTTTCAAAATATTGACAAGAAAGTGTTAAGACAAAGTAGATATTCATTTAACTTTCGACTTTTTTAATAAAGTTAGCCCTAAAACAATACAACAGTATCCATCAATGTCATTAAAAAGAATTTATCTATAATTCGGTTTAACAAAATGAACAATCCTAGTGAGTAATCTTCCAAACAAAAATGAATAATGTATCAATACGAAGTTGCTTCCTTCCTAGTACACTTATACTCGCTATCTCTCGACGACAGATAGATCATCGATTTCGATCCAATTTCCAGCCACATTAGTACAAATCGCTTCCGAGACGACCCGATATGCTCCAATGAGCGTGACACAAAAAAAAATACCATCAAGGGCGGAAAAAGAACTCTCTTGAACCAATCGCCGGATACCAACGCCATAAACAATCGATCGACCGACGCAGCAGGGCGCTCGAGCCACGGCAGTTTGAATTTTTCATCCAATTTTATTAAAGCTCTTTCCTGTATAATTTAACGTCTGCAGACGTGGAAGATGACGCCGACGACGCCACCATCACCACGACTGCCACCAGTGTCTGGTTGACTATTGGCACTGGATCAAGACGCTGCTCGTTCGTTTCGGGAAAACGGATGGCCATCGAAGGACGCACCGCTCTTGCTTCATGTGCAGCAAACAGGCACGCATACACGCAGCTTCCAGGGTGGTATTGTGTGCCAGATTCTGCTGCCCGACAAGGAGGTGCACTTTCTTTCGCCTTCGAGGTGGCTTTTCTTATAATTTACAAAGTGTGTTATTTATGTACGAACGACCATTAGGTGACGAAATTCGGCCCGAAAGCACCATGAGGCAGCTTTTGCCACACAAAAAGGAGGAAGGATCGTGTTTTGGCAACAAATGCATCGCCAGTGATGCATATTTTTATACTCACCGGTATATATTTAATGTAATACTTTATCGTCGCTAGAGAAGGATGAATTTCGAATGAATTAATTGAATTATCCATAGCATTTTGACTATTTATCGGATGTAATATTGTATTGTAATATTGTAACCGTAAACAATGTGTGAAGTTCAAAATCCAATAAAAAAGGACATTGCAAATCAAATTTTTCTTTCGACTAAATAAATGTTATCATTTACTGTATGTCATCAAATCAATTCATCTGCTTGATACTCCAGGTCACGCAGACAGTGACGAACTTCAAGTGAGTGAGTGAAACATGTTTTCCGTCTCTCCATTACTTGTTCCTCCCTAAAGCACCTCCCGAACCTTCCGGGCCAGGTCCAGAAAATGCGGTTCGATCTTTGAACTTTCACCGGAAGCAATCAACTAAACCCCAGTAAGCCTTACTCGATGGTTCGGTCGAACTTTTCCTACCATTTTGCCTTTCGCGATGGGAAGCCGGGAACGATCCGAACGAAAACGCAAAATAACGACACACCCTAGCATCAGTGCCACGGGAAATGGAATAATGAAAAGGAAAAGCATTTGTTTTGTGTGTAATTAACAGCGCTTTTAATGCTTCATTTACTTTAATGACTGCTAGCCCAATGCCCTGCAACCTCCAAGGTTCAACGTGGTTTGGGAGGAGGTAGAGTTTTTAAGCGCATAAGAAACGGTTTGGTACGATGGGATTCCCTAACGATGGTCTTGACGCGTACTGGTTTTCACAACTCGTATCCCGAGATTCACCGAGTTGAACGCTGTCGATTATCGACTGGTTGGTTTTGTAATGTGGATGCATCGGAAAAAAATGTCTAGCTTACCGGCGGATTTACAAAGACAAAGCGAGCAGTACGAGTTCAACGACACTAAATTGTGTCAGTAATATATATGGAAACCATAAGGCTAATTAATTGCGCTGTTGTTCACATAAAGAGTTTTGTTCATCGCAATATATACAAACCATCAACATTTAAAGGACGTTTTTATCTTATAAAAATCTTCTAAAAACAAACATGTTAAATGCAAACTTAATTCATTTTTTTTTATGAGAACATAACCTCTCTTTTTCTGATAGATAATGTTTTAATGAAAATAGGCCCTTTGTTGGGCAAACACTTTTTTTTTGTAAAGAGAAACTGTAAATTATTATTGAAAATCAAAATTCAATATTTAACTCCATGTAAAATCGATATTTCAACCAAAAATATGTATCACCATTTAATACCAAACATAATGGCGTATAATCTTTTTAGGAAAAATTCAACATTCCATTCGACTGGATTTTATCCACGAACGATCTCTTATTGAAACGTTTGCAGAGCCGTCAAACAAGATGATGCCATGTGACACATGTGAAAAAACTTTAACTTTGAAAAGTTAATCAAATCCTGTATCATGTTACAGTATCTATTACCAACTAATGAAAAAAAAAAAAACAGGTAAATCGTTCGGTAGAATCATCTTCCTGTCAGTCCCTATCGTTCCATTACATCGACAGTCATCTAAACATTCTCATCACACCTTACTGATAGTGCTCTGCTGCCACAGATAATGTGCCATCGTTGCTTCGGCTTCCACCAATCATCAATCAAACACAAATTGAAAGAAAATCGATACCGTCCCGGTGCGAGGAATGCAAAGCGCATCCCGATGACCTCAATCAGTAACGCGCACCTCGCCGACACTCGCTCTGGCCAAGCGATTTGCTCTTTTCACCGTACATGACAGCCTGACAAATCGCTTATGATTGATACCCCCGGCGCAGGGCCGGGTCCGTTCGTACGGCCGGCAAGCTTTATCGCTGCTGATTGATCTAAATCATTCACCCAAATCCGGCCGCGATGCGATGACGTTGACAACGGACGGACCAGCCGGAAGTGGTCGCCAGTCAAGGTGTTATGATCGGTGACAAAGCTGCGAAGGATCCATGGATCTGTCCGTTGCGTTGCTCAACAAGCCCGCTACAAATCCTTCGTGTCGAAGAGTTTTGCAACGACAAGGGCATCGCTTGGTTTGGGGGTTTCGAACGATTAGGGTCTGATTTTGGGACCGGTTTCAGTTCTAGCAAACGCACTAAACACAACCTCATGGGTCTAATTTTTGCCCTCTCGTTATGGTTTGGCCTGCAGAGTGAAGCATAAGAACATAAAAAAAAAATCTTTGCTAGCAATGGCACATTTCCATCCGGGTCGAAAATCCAAAATATGACCCGTCAGCTGATCGGGTGAAGTAAAAGGCTGCTCTCACCTCTGTCGTCCGTCCTCAAGGTTCTACCATCGCGTACGGTATGTTTTTTTTTTTCAGAAAGATTTCACCCGCCCGAGACGACAGATGGAAAGAAAAATAGGAAAAAAACCATTCACGCGCAACGATCTTACTAACGACTGCTTCCACCAACAAAGCCAACCGTAGCAGCAGCACCAAAACCCGGCGAAACGGATCCCGCACCACGAATTGCCCCAACATTTATGACAACCGCATCCCGGCGCCCGCCCGCTTTTTTTTTTTTT
>JXWZ01000945.1:0-12187 GCA_000956215.1 Anopheles farauti No. 4
CCTATTTTTTCTTTCTCGCCACCACTAAACGGTTTTCCCATGGTTGGGTGGGATTTTTGCGCTTGATTCGTCCGCAAGTGATTTCGTGCCCTTTTCCGGCGCAAACGTGATTAAATGGCAATGGGAGGGTTCGGTTTCGAGACGGAACCTGTCGCTACAAGCGGTCCTTCCGGGGCAGTTCCGAGGCAAGCTGATGAACAAAAACCCACCGTAATCATTCCCCATTGCTCGCTAATACTTTTTCCGAGGGGAAAACTCTTGCATCTTCTTTTTTTCGTTCCCTCTCCCAGTTTTCCGTGTCCGTAGGAACGCACCGGGAAAATGTCTACCGGGAGTCGAAAGCTTTCTCCCCCCGAAGAATCGTTTTTTTCCGCTGCGCTGATTTCTTCCGCGATGTCAACGCCCGAAGTTTTTTTTTTGTCGTCACTGCCCTGAAACGCTGTGCCGTTCTGATTTAATTTGTTTCCCACCTTCACGCGGTAGTGCCGAGCCATCCACGGAGATGAGCCCTATCTTCGGCAGACCTCGGGAGGCCACTGTGTTTCCGCTGGGGCCGCCACGAGCCGGTGCGGACTAAATAAAAATGAGTTTTAATTAAAACGCTGCTGCATCCGTTCCCACCAGGTGGGTTGCGCTATGCTAAATGATCACTATTACTGTGCTGTTTGGCTGCCGTTTCCGGGACGAGCTTCTTGTGAGGCGCTCCATGTCACCATCCGGCCGGGGAAGGCGCTCCTTTGAGCGCATCGAAGGCCCAAACGCTGGGAACGTTTCGCCACGTCGTCTCATCGATAGCTGCAGCCACTGAAAAGAGTGTTTCGAAGGGACTGAGTGAAGGTGTAAAAAGAAAACGACTTTCTCCTCATCTCGTCCTGCTCTTCTCCGACAGGCCACGACTATCAGAATCCCGAGACAGACAATAGTGCGCCACTGTTCGTGTCTGCCCCGTCGTGACAAGTCCTTCTGCTTCGGCAGCTTTTCAGCCGTCCTCATTGAAACTCTTCATTGCCCAGCTTTTCCCGAGCCGGGCTGCATCCTTCACCATCCGGGCGCTATGCTAACGAGTTCGAGGTGCGCATAGGTGAAAACTAATTAAATTGTCATGGAGTCGGCGGCGGCGGAAGAGTGCAGCACGGATGCATCCGGGTGATGATGGAAAGAATATTGGGACGTTTTCTCTGCTGGTGATACCAACACGATGCTTTCGGTGAGCCGCCACGTTATCGATGATGACCCGGCTGTGCATGACATCGATTGATAACTACTTGCTGTGGAAAGATACTCCTTGTTCGACGTTACGTTCACAATTAATCGGAATTAGGCTTTGGATAGCTGCTTGAAAGGATAGCAATAATAGGTCTCATGAAAGTCCGTGCCAGGAAAAATAGGTTTTTAAATCATTACAAAGGAACTGTGTAGATTGCAGTTCAATGGTAATAATTAAAACAGGTGCATCTGAAGGAATAAAAACACGAACAACCACAACACGAAAATAATGAAACAAAATTCATAGCGCAATCTATGAATTTACAAGATCAAATGTTATAAGCACAAAAATGAAAAGACAAACTTACAATAATGCTCTTGGTGATCTTGAAACAATAAATGTAATGTACTATATTTTTGTCGATTTTTATGCAAATTCCAGGTTTCTTGGCGTGTTATTCACAATATATACAGGTTGTCTACTAACACAGGTTTCAGGCATCGGAAAAACTGTTCTTTGCATTTTAATGTTGGTTGATTCACTAATGAAACGACTACTTTGAAGACTTTCCCGCAAAATATTCCTGCAAAATACAAAAAAGTTATATAAAGCATTATTAAAGATCCTAACGCAAAATCTTGAAGAATTTTTGATTTTTCTAAAAAAAACCCACATTGCGGTCGTGGAATTTTATAAATACCGCTAAGGTCTTCAGACATAGGTAATATCAGTTGTCGGTTAAACCGTATAATCCGATTTTTTTTTCCATTTTTAGGTTTTTCTTAGACACTTAATTTTTTAGCCTGGACTGAAATACAAAGTTTTTGTTATTTATTTGTTTGCAAATATTTTCTTCATTCAATTTTTTTAATAAAATAATTTAAAAAAACCCACACAGAAACTATATCTGCTCGAATAACGTCAAATTTAAACTACAAAAACTCTGAGCGATCTTTCAAGTACGATCTCGCATGTATAAACGTATAATTTTGAATCGTTACATGTCACATTTATTGCATTTTTTTTTCAATTCAAGTTAATGCATTGAAAATTGATAATAGTCATAAAAATAAAATGCAGAAATTTTGATAATGTATTATAAATGTTCATGAATTGTTGATTCACGTTGCTATAAAATCTGCTCGAGTCGAGCTATTTAATATCGATCGACCTGCTAGAATCGGGCACACTTTGTAATCGGGGTCGTACAAGCTTTGTGTATGTGTGTGCGCGCGTGTGTGTCAAAAATTCGCGAAATAGTGGGGCGATTCGGTGTGCTTCACACTCGGTGTTTTTTTTCGTTAAATGCGTGAATAAATTTTGTTGTGAAACACAATGAGCGTGAAAACAATTACCGAAACGGTCAGCAAAACGGCGACGACGGTGCTAACGACGTCCCAGACGTCGGGCACCGCAACCACAATGCCTTTGCTGCGACCGTATGGGAAGATTGTACTCACGCTCGAGAACTGCCTGCTGCCGGAAACCAAACTCGACCAAACTCCATCGCAGAACGATGGCCTCGATCGGGAAACGGAAACGGACCTACGCATCCTTGGCTGTGAGTTGATCCAGACGGCCGGAATTCTGCTCAAACTGCCACAGGTAAGATTGCACCATCCTCCCGTGTGCGCGCGGGCTTGGTTTCATAAGCGCTACCGACGCCATCTTGTCGGTATTGTGTGTGCACGTGTGTGCGTGCGTGTTAGCAAATTAATAATTCAAGAATTGTATTGAAATAATACTCTTGTGAAATGCACGGAAAACTAGTTGCTCTGTGATGGCGAATGTTATGAAGGATCGTGATTACCGTGAAATAACCTTGAGCGAACGGACTATGACCTCCTGGCTTCTGACGTTCCGGTGAGGTGAAAGTGCTCACTTCCATTGTTTGTGTGTGAATCATCCGTTCCGTTCCAGAGAAAGATAACAAAAACTACGTCTTTTTTTATTTGGGTTTCGCGTACCTAACGCAGCAAGAAAACCAATATTGATACATTTAATTTCTCTTTTAGGTTGCCATGGCGACCGGGCAGGTTCTGTTCCAGCGGTTTTTCTACTCGAAATCCTTCGTACGCCACAGTATGGAGGCGACGGCAATGAGCTGCATCTGCCTGGCGTCGAAGATAGAGGAAGCTCCGCGCCGCATACGGGACGTGATAAACGTCTTTCATCATATCAAACAAGTGCGAAGTCAAAAGTAAGTATTCTGCGTGCCAATCCGTACACGATCCGGTACCGTGTCCGTCCCGCAAGCAACACATCTGCTGCTGCTGCTCGTTCCGCTAAGCGACTTCTATTAACTTATTTCACTTATAGTTTTGTAGGTAAGACGCAATCTTACTCAAAACTCTATCCTCCTTCTCAAAGCCAAAGCAAAAGCTTTAGAACAAAACACAAAAAAAAACATACGATCAAGGTGTAAACAGAACAAAACAAAACCAAAAAATTAAATCTCCATCTCTGGCACACATGTGTCCGGCGCGCTGCCGCGCAGTCGACGGGTTCCGTCCGAATGCGATGCACAGTAATGTCCGAGCCAGTGAGCGGCATCCAGGTTAGTCTAAACGCGCGCATGTGTGTGGGTGCTCTTAGCTCCAAAACATGCATCGACTATGTACCGGATCATCTTCTCCGGAAGAGGGAGGGTGTGAAAGCGAGCGGGCTAAAGGACACAGAGAAGGAAACCGTTCAACCCGCGGAACCATCCATCTCCAAGCTTCGCTTGTGATACGTGGCGTGAAGAAGAAAAAAGAAGAAGGTAAAGCATCCGTAACTTACCTGCACAAGTGTTCCATTTAGCAGCAAACCGCACAGCGAGTCCTGCCCGGAGGTCGGAGATGTGAATGGACTGGAAATATCGTATCATGTTCGCCCAGCGGTCATCCTTTCCTTCGCATCCATCATCCTGCCCGGTTCACAGCAACCGAAGCAACCGTTCTTGGATCGTCCCCGCGCTCTGGATCACCTGGGTGTGCGCGTTGGTAATGGACTTTTCACGCAAAGCGCGGTGAAGCAAGTAGAAACAGAAACATCGGCCACGACGCGATGAACACACTCGACCGCAACCGTTTGCTGTTGGTGTTTCTTTCTATCTTTCTCTTCCCCAATCGAAGCATAGTATGTTCTCTCTCTTTTTTTCTTTATGTTTTCTTAACACTAACGACCCGAAAAAGAGTGTGAGCGTGCTCCGTGCTGACCCGAAGGGAAGAAGGAATGCCCCGTTCGTGCCGCATGAAACACACGCAGTGATGCCCGGGGAGGGGAGGTGTTCAATCCGGCGGAAGCGACGGACTATCGATGGTGTGAAAGGGGAGGATTCGGACGGATAGAATGTGATCGGTATTTTCAGCATCCTTCGTCCCGCTTTCGTGCGGCTCCTTTCTGGCGGATCCAGCCAGTGGAAGAAGCTCGGAACAGAACAGTGTGCAAGATGGAAGCGGAGCGGAGTGCAAAATTATGGACGGCAGCGAATGGGCTGCGAATACTAGTGTTTTTAATAGTTTCATTTCTTTCTGGGAAGCAATCTGTTGTTGGTGGTAACAGAATCTGGAAGAAGGATGCTTGTAAGTGTGTGTTAGTGTGACGACCGCAGGTAAGTAGCCAGGTAATTTGTCCCAGCTTCACTGCGCCACGGCCGTGTAGCAACATTCACACCAAACCAAGCAGTGAATGGAAACAATAATGATGTATATAGTTTCGGATCGATCTGGAACGAGTGGGAGAGGCGAGTTTGAGAAAATTTTGCCCTAAGAGAACATTTGTTTGGACAGCAAATGCCTGACTGCGCTTACGGGTGCCTGCGCAAACGAGATGCATTTTTGTTTTGTTTTGTTTTGTTCCTCACGTATGCCACAGTTCTGTTCTCAAATCTTACCGCGAGATAGGAGGATTATTCCTCCTCACTTGCATTAATATTAGAGCTAGCGACGAACGATCAGCTAAATCCACGCACATGCGTTGTGTTCTTTTCCTTCCTTTTTTTCTTGTCTCTTTCTCTTCCTTTGATCTCCCTTTCCCTTACCTTGTGTGCTTGTCTCACTCTCGCCCCGTTCTCTAACCAAAGGCCCATGATACCGATGATCCTGGATCAGCACTACATTAACCTGAAGTCGCAGGTGATCAAAGCCGAGCGGCGCGTGCTAAAAGAGCTCGGTTTCTGCGTGCACGTGAAGCACCCGCACAAGCTGATCGTGATGTATCTGAAATACCTCGAGCTGGAGAAGCACCAGAACATGATGCAGATGGCGTGGAACTTTATGAACGATTCCTTCCGGACGGACGTGTTCGTACGCTACCAGCCGGAAACGATCGCGTGCGCCTGCATCTACCTGACCGCCCGGAAGCACAACATTCCGCTCCCGAACAGCCCACCGTGGTTCGTGATATTTCGCGTCAGCGAGGACGACATGCTGGACGTATGCTATCGCATCATGTCGCTGTACAAACGCGGCAAACCGAATGCCGAGCAGCTGGAGGAGGCGGTAGAAGCGTTGAAGAAAAAGTACCAGGAGCAACGGAAGAAGGACCGTCCGGAGGCGAACCCACCGGCTCCGGCACCGACCGTCATTACCGTCGATCGGAACAATGGATCACACAACGCGTGGGGTGGTTTCATTCAGCGCGCGATGCCACTGCCATTGAATTCTGCCGCCAGTGGAACCACCGCAAACAGTAGCAGTGCCGGGGGTGCCGGTGCTGCGAACAATACGACCAGCGGTACGACGGGCACAAGCAACAACGAATCTGATGCGGGTGGCAGTGGTGGTGGAACACAGATCGATGGCAAGAAATCTCGATCACGGTCGAAATCACGATCGAAATCATCGCGTTCGAAATCGCGCTCGGTGTCGCGTTCCGTGTCACGATCGCGCTCACGGGGCACTCGTTCCCGTTCGCGTACCTCCCGCTCACGTTCGCGTTCCAAAACGTCACGCTCACGATCGCGAAGCATAGTGTCACGGTCGCGGTCACGCTCACGCACACCGCACTCACCGCACTACTCGATGGAAAAATCGCGACGAACGTCGAAAAAATCACGCCATCGCTCACGCACGCCCACGAAGGTGTCGTCGTCGGGGAAGAAGAAATCTTCCCGCCACTACTCCTCACGCTCACCGTCGATCGATTCCCCGCAGAGGTATAAAAAAAGGTAAGCGACGAAACCGGTGATGATCTGTCGCTGTCCGAACGTACGGATTGATGTATTTTTTATTTATTTTTTTTTTACAGTGATAAAAAATACGATCGTCGCTCGGGGAGAGACGACCGGAACAACGATAATCGCTACGTCAACGGTACGGAACGAGACCACCGCGATCACCGGGATCGTACGAAAGGAATCACGGGTTCCTCCTCCTCCTCGTCCTACCTGATGGATCGTGGCCGTGATCGCGACCGGGATCGGGTACGATCGGACGGTGGTAAGGCTGGCTACGACCGTGACGATTATCGGCGCAGCGAAAAAGACCACCGGGGGAACGGAAAGCACGATAAGTATGGCTCTAGCCGTCACAGTGACAGCAGCACCCGGCATCGCTCGTCGAAGCACGAGCGCGATCGTTCGAGGGATCGCGACCGTGACCGGAGGCGATAGGAGAAACTGGCTGAGGACACACGCCCCATTCGATGTTAACACAACCCCCTGCCATTGCTGTACGATACATTTAGTCAGAAAGTGTTGTCCTCTGGATGACGAACGGCGGATAGGAATTTTACCACAAACAAACATTAAAACACCACAGTCACACTAAACATACCTTCTGTGCAACTATCGCCTTCAAACGGACAGTCCGACATGAAATTGTGCCGAATTAGCTTTTTATTTCCATTGTCGGATTCTCTCACCGACCGGCCCCGATTACTACTGGTATTTGAATGTGCAGCATCAACCGGGTTCGATTTCCGTATATCCATTTTAGTTGCCCTTTTTTATAACATTTTACAACGCATACTCACGCGTGCATGCGTAGCGTGCGCGTGATGCACCACGGACGTGCAACAATCTTTAGTGTAACAATCCAATCCGTTCCCCCTTTTTAGCGTGTTAGCGTAATGAAAACTGATGAGGGTTTGCCGAAGCGAATGCGGTGGTGCCGTCGGCCACGATTTCCTGGGAAAGTGAGATACAGTGTAAAAAATATATATAGGATTAAAGAAAAAGGCATGATATTAACAAAGTGTGTTAAAATCAAGCGGCACGCGTCGAGATGAAAGTAAAGAAGTTACAAATGTTATTTACAATGTACAGTGATGGAGCGTTTGGGTAGTTTTCTTTTCAATGCTTCAAAGATCCGAAATTTAGTTACGTTGTTTGCGGTTACTAACACATTAACAACCACTGGGAGTTGGGGAATGCCTTATAGTTTCTAGATAATCTATTTTGAATTCAACTTTTCATAGCAAATCCTTTATATCAATTTTTCAGTCGTAAGGAAATCGTTCCTTTCAGCTTTCGATAGAATAGTATCTCTGCTATAAACTGTAGGTTCTATTACGATATTTGTGATTTATTTTACTTTTCATTACATCATATTCGGTATCAAATTCAGACACCGATACATTAGAGTGCGTAAAATTATTTCTTTCTTTATAAAAAATAATAATGAAAATAATGCGCCACAGTGTGTTTCGTAGTGTTGTTGTTTTTTATTTCATGAAAGTCACTGTAACTATATACATTGTTTAATATTAATCGAATCATGCATACCTTTGAATGTGTTAATAGTATTGTTGAGTGTGGAAAATCGCGCACCAGGGAACAGTGAACAGCAAACCAACGTGAGATGTAGATCCAGATTCTGTGCGGTTTCATTTTTAACACCAACCCTCTCGTGGGGAGGCTCTACCGAAAAAAAAATCTCAGCAAACTGATATCTTGCTACCGTGAGGCAGAATAAGTTACTACATTAGAAATAATTTAAGAAACAAAATAAAAACGTTCAATATTGTAACTTCTCGAGGAAGGAAGTAAGTGGAAGGGCAGGAGAAAAAGGATATAACATAAACATGGGAACTATCATTGCTTTTTGAATGTAAGGTTCAAACGATGATGAAGAACATTTTCTTTTTTATAAACGAAATAATTATTCCTCCCTGTGTGTGTTAGGCATGCACTGGCTGCACGAACCCTCTCCCTTGCGCCCTCATCTGCCTAACACTTGCTAACAACGACTAGTAATTTTGATTTGTTTTAAATCTTCCGATGCATTTTCTTCATGTTGATTGAAGTTTCCATTTTGCTCGCGTCGTAGTGCCGTTAATATGTCATAAGAAACCGTTTTCGTATATGTTATTTTGCAAACCTTTCGATAGTTTTACCTGGGGTTGGTTTTGCTTAGAAAAATGTGCAAACCGTTGTGAGTTGAGGTTATGTTTTCTATTGTTACTTGATACTTTATATATGTACGCCACACGTGCTGTAGTATTGCTTCACGTCCGATACAATTTTGTTTTGATTGTGTATGGGTTCTTTTTATCCTTCTAATATTGCTGTTTTCGTTAATCTCACTGGATCTTCTGTGGTTCAGTTTGCATGATGTTACGATGAGGCACACGGTTTTTTTTTTGTTTTTTTTTTCATTACATTTTCTTTTGTTTTCCTGTGGTTTTAGTTGTTTTCATCATGCAAACTGTTATTTTGTTATGAATTCACCGCTCCGTTCCACGTGTTACTTGTTTTCGTTTCCATGTTCGATGTTAGCATTAAGTGCCTTCATAATTGTTTTCTTATTTACGAAGGCGCTTAGTCGTTCGTTTTGTAAAAAAAAGATAACCTACGCAGACCGTCGAATTTTTTAGTAATACCGTCCTTCTTTTTCTACCTTTGCCAGCGAAGCACGCAAAGCGAAAAAAAAATACATTACCTCGTATGATTAGAAAAACAAACAAATTTTTGAGTGAACTTTTTGCCAACGTATTAAAAGTAACAATAACTTGAACGTGACAATAAGAAGCCGAGAGAGTATTGAAGAAACCGTGGTTAGAGAACACACACGGTTTGAAAAGCATCCCTTCGCAAAGCTTTGTGTGCTGAACGCTGTTGGGCGGAAAGAGGACCGAAATCACATTCGACTCAGAGCGTTCGGTGTTAGTGCGCGGTATGGGCTAGTTTGTTTAGTGATCGCTCGTTAGTTAAGGCAATGGTAGGTCAACATCGAAAAGGCTCACGCAGGGGTAAGCGCCCGAATGCAACAGCATGTGTTCGGATCGGTTTACGGCCGGTGTTGGATAGAACAGAAGAAACAAACGCTTGCGGGGACGGTTAGCAATAAAAATCGAACCATCGATCCCTCGGACGCGACGGCAGACACAATATATTCGCAGGTTAAATAACAATGCACGTTCCGCTTCGTACGACATTTAATATCCTAACCAAAACGCATTTCGCTACGTTCCGCGCCATTGTTTGTTTTACATATCGCTTCTAAAAGTTCGATATACAGAAAGTTCTAGGATAGAAAACACAGATCCTGGGAAGGGTGAGAGAGTAAGCGCCTCTAGCGTGTCCGTATCGTCTAACTAGAGGAAGTAGTGTATACAACAATATGCGATAGATTCGTGATGAAATAAGGATGGCCTTGTTTGTGTTTTTTTGTTTTTCCTTTTTTTTTAAATAACACACATACGTATGTAACACATGCACGACGAAACTAAGGGGGTTACGGGTTGCCCTACGTATGGCTAAATTAAAATAATTGTAGTAATTACACAATTACACGATTAACATGGTAGTTGGCGATTGTTTGGTGATGATCCGGAGCTGATCCACCGATTAAGTAGTTTAGTATTGTTTTTGATGGGTGTGTGTGTGTGTGTTCTGCATTTTGTGCGCGCAAGTGTTAAAACGTTTATTTCCAAATCGGGTTGCTTTCGTTTCGTTTAATTATGCAGTGTATTTTGCTCCTTAGTTTTTAGTAAACATTGCTCTCCGCTAGTGTTATTTGCTCCTAACGCGTGATGAGTTTGTGCCAAGGCAGTCCCGTGGAGCGCCCGGCGGTTCCTGTTTTCGCCAATCCAAACGTTTGCACCAGGCCGGGGAGAAATAGTGCCGCGCACGCTGCGTATTAGATTGCTCTGGTAACTGCCGGCTGCTGGCTGGTGGAACTGCCGAGCACCTTGTTGGCGAACTGGGTGATGGCTGCCGCCGGTTGCGTCGGTTCCAGCTCGCAGAACACGTGGCACTGGTTGTCCGCCGACGAGGGTGACCGCTTCGCAACGAACGCGAACATGCGCCTGCAGGTTAGAGGGAGATAGCAGGATTAGAAAATGTAGCCATGTTTTTTGAGGTTAGGTGCTTGGCAAAACAAAACCACACTCACTTGGAGGCGGGAATATCCCTCGTGGTCGACTGAATGCTCCACCGGCGGTCATCGGGATCAAGCGCACAGAAGGACACGTTGTTCGATGGGTAGTGCCGTCTACAGGGGAGGTGAGAAAAAAAAAACGATTTTAGAAATTTGCGTCCAAAGAGCCTACTATGTTTGACAGACGCACCTGAAGAACAACTGCCGCGTGTTGTCAGTCAGTGTGATTCCCTGCAAGGAGGCCTTGAAGTGCACTTGCGTTGGTTTTGGAAGCGGTCGGAGTGTGAGCAATGAGCTAACTGCCTTCCTGATTGCTTGTGGTCCTGCGAGAGTGTAAAATTCAAGTGTTTATCTTCGTGTCCTTCGACAACACCACTACAGCAACAACCAACCTGTGAGTGACTCGGTGTCGCAGGTGAACAAGTACAGCACGTTACAGGCCGCTCCTTGCTGCAGCAGCTGCTGCTGCGCCGGTGTCTGTTGATCCATGTGTTGAAGGTCCTGTTGGAAACGAAACATCCAGAAGAGAGTTACAAGTGTATCCTGGTTCTCCCCTAACGCACCCCACCCCCTTACGACCTACCATATCGGGGATAATCAACCGGCACGGTAGGGCTAGCGGTGTGATCGAGTGCTGGTACACCAGCGCAGACAGCGAGGTGAAGACGGGCTCGTTGGCGCATCCCTTCAACCGCACGCCCCGGATCGTCGGCTCGACCAGGAAGTGACGTACCAGCTCCTCACTGTTCGGGCCCGTATACTGGACGCCCGGCGGTGGATGGTTCACCTTCACCACCAGCCCGTACGCGTTCGCGAACGTGGTCGAATCGCGCACGATGAACGTGCCGGGGGCGGCATTGCGCAGCAGTGCGATCGCCTCCTCACGGCTGATGTTCGGTTTGTACCAGTACTTGGACGAGTCGCGGGCGAACTTCACGAACTGCGGTGCCACCTCCTGCGGTTCGCTGTTCGCGTTCGAGGTGGTCGAATTTCGGCGCGACGTGTAGCAGGACAGCGTTTCGTTCTGATTGACGATCTCCTGCGTTCGCTGGTTGGCGCCACTGAACAGGTCCTTGCTGTGAAGAAGCGGTCGATTAGATTACGCTGTATATCTTACGGGTGGACGCATGCAACCACAGCTTCGAACGTGACAGCAACACAACAACAGTGCATTCCAATGTTAGAACTATTTGCGTTAGATTCCACAACGTTTTCAACCAAATGCGCTCGTTACAGGTTAGACGGGTGGGCACGACGGGAAGCACGCACTATCCAGCTACTCACTCATAGTACAAGGCACATCCCTGGGCCCGTTTCTCAAGGACCGGTGCAACGCACTGAAACAGCGATGCTTTGGCAAGCGCAAGCTTTTCGAGCTGTTTGAGTAGGACATTTTTCCTGCTGTCATTTCGGACGGTAATCATCAAGGAAACGGGTTTGTTACAGTGGATCAATCTAGCATGCTTGGCTTACCGAACGTCACTCGGTGTGTTTGTGTTTGGTGTGTGGTTTAGAGAGTGTTAGTTTCTCGCATGTCTTCGATGCCGTTGGCACCCGGCCAATAAAGACACACCCCTAGAGTGTTAATTTTGCACAAGTGTCCACCCACTGAGCAGCCGGTGGGGCGCGGAAAGCGCAAAAAAGCGATTAGAGTGATTATGCATTCGTCGGTCTA
>JXWZ01000950.1:0-29985 GCA_000956215.1 Anopheles farauti No. 4
GGGCCGAGTTACTCAACACTCCCGCCGGTAGGTCTATCCCCCGTACAGCTCCATCGCCACCGACGGCGGAATCGTATGGCGAGATAAATATTGATGGATGCGCACTACGTGCGCGCACTCTACCATTGCGCTGGAAGTTGCGATTAACCAAAGCCACCATCTGTAGGCGCGGGGAAAACGAGGAGAAACAAAATTCACCGCCAACTTTAATGCACAACCTTCCATTTTCCATTTTCGACGGGTCGGTGGGCTCTGTGGTGCCCCGGCTGTGCATCTTATCATTGCGTTCGTTTTGCTTCGTTTACTCCCGCCGATGGATAGTGCCATTTATTTCTGCAAGTAAATGCAATCACCAGCATGGTTGTGGTAAGGTGCTTGTGTGGTGTGTTTTTGCGTAATAATTGTTTCACCCGTGCGCCACATCACGTCGCAATGTGAGCCATCCATATCTTTGAGGATTTTGTTTGCAGGTTGAACGATACACGACGAACTAGATAATCCAATAAGGAACTGGATGAGCAAAAATGATGTATCAGCTTATTTAAACTACGTGTAGTGAAGTACGCTTTCCGGTGTGACATGGAATATACATTTGTAAACCTTTGTGACGTCTTTCTTCAACACAACCTTTCGCTTTGATCGTACATTTTAATTGGAAACACCACACCAAACGTCGGTGAAAATCCCCATTTTATAACACGTACACAATACAACCTTTATGACACGACCGGAGGGTTCGTAAATTGGTGGAACGTTTTATGGACTGTTCGGCTGGCGGGCGGCACTGTTCGGTGTTTGATGCGATTACCCGGAACAGACACGATTTGGGGGGGGGTTGCTTTCGAAGGCGTCCCCCCGTGATTGAAGTGTCATTTCACTCGTTTCGACATCGATACAATAAAATTAAAAGAGTTATTAAAGCAGCAGGTCGAGAATGTGGCGAGCAGAAGGCACCCGAGCGCGAGACAAATCAGGAATAAAACGATTCCCCAGCGACTAATCAGCGTGTCCGGGCAGGGAGTAGCATCACAATTGACACGTTCAATACAACACAAGTTTCGTGGCGTGAAGCAGAGAGCCGTTTGGTAAGCAGCGGCACACAGCGGTAGAAAGCAAAAGTCCAATCGTTTAATGATGTTTAGCCGATGTTCTCGGTTCATTAAAATTCTATCACATTTATGGCTGCCATCGGTTGCACCTGGGCCGGGTTTTATAACGCACCCGTAGTTAAAGAACTATATTGTTTGAAAAGAAGACAATTCTTCTCCGTCAATCGGGGCTACAAGCCTGTGTGAATGAACTACATCGTGTTTGGCCTAGCGTAATTAAATCAGTCGAGCCTCCGTTCGTTGGAACGACGTTCAGTCGCCACAAGATTAGCTTCACGAAATGAGAAAAATGTTCGATTTCGATTGGACATCGTGCTTAGTCACCTGCAGGGTGTTTGGTTTTCGGGGAAGGGAAAACCAACACACCAACTTTCTCTTTCAACACACCGCATTCGTTCCGCCGCGAGGAGACGCGGTGGCGCAAGATTCGGCGTTAAGGCGTTCTGCCCTCGGGACGCGCACACCAGACGGGTGAGATGATGCTATGTTATGACCAGCCAGAAGCAGCAGCAACCGGTATGTGATGGATGATTTATTGTACATATGATGTAAAGCGATGTCCAGAATGGTATTTCAATATCTGGTTGGCTAGGTGTGATCGTAAATCTGGGCTTATGGGCAGTGCGGGCAGCGATCGATGGTGGTCCAGTGATTCTGTCGAATGCATTTTATGATCCCCCACCGGGAGGCACTGTTGGATCATTGAACGCGGAGTCTGTTGACTCCCGAACGTGGTGATGGCCAAGCATTGTCGTCTGCAGACGTCTATCTTCCACTTTTGGGGCGAGAAAATAGAGTCATGCTCGATTAACGGCCATCTTCGGTCGAACGTCGTGTGGTCACGGTGAGTTAGTGATGACAGATGCTGATAATATGCGTCTCTAGACGATTGTGGGAACTCGTGTGTCTTGAGCTCGAATCTAGTTACTTCCTATACATACCCATACACCGAGGGGTTTAGCTGTGTCCATCCAGATTGCGTAATACCATCCAGAGAGTACGCTTTAAAGTCTTTCTTCATCAGACATCGACATAACATCTTGAATGCGACTCACAATTGCAATGAAGCACCTCGCTGAAGGTGATTAATTAGTGTTCAACGGCACGTCACAATGTTGACTGACTTATGCGCGCATCCACAAACACCAGACACAAAAAAACAAGCCGAGGTGCTAGTGGGTGAAGCTCATTTGAAAATCATAACAAATGGTAATAAAATTGCCCATTTCGGCTAAGTGATGACCCGCTTCTCCTGGTAGCTGGATGGTAGCTCTTCTACCGAAGGTGAAAGATCAGTACCATCTGCTCGTTGGTCACGGTTAACGGCTTGCAGACAGCAGCCTGATCGTGACCGAACGCCGAAGGCGAAGATACTGGCTCAGATCGTCAAGAAGACCGGAACCATTCGCTGTCGTGGTGTGTGCTGAACGATGATGGCACGAAAAGTAGGCCGTTCGTTTATTTCAAGAGTTAATGATGAAGTTAATGTAACTTACAGTATGCACCTCTAAATACATTACATCAATCGAAGCTGCTGCAGTTGGGTCTCGGCGATTGATTGGCACACGGTTTGTGGAGGGTTCCTTTCAACCAGTCGGTTGTTTAGGGAAATAAAAGGTACCTCTCTACCTATGTATAATTATCCATTACCGAATGTCTTATCGTGCGCCCGGTCTTCTGCGTACAGATGAACCGAGATCCGCGATAGTCCGTGCACATAACATGTTCCATTCGCTGCAAAAGTAACCGATTCGTTGGATGCGCTGGATGGTACGGAATGTTGGTGTACACTTTGCTTTTCCTTGCGCGAAGTTAACGGACCGGCGGCAAGATTCCTATCTGTTGGCCCCTCGGGCTACACAGGTTGCGCAGCAGTGTGAGGTTGTTCCCTCTTTGTTGTGGTAAGGTGTCGCATTGTTCACCCGTCGCTCGGTTGGACGTGCCTTCCAGAGTTCCGCCGATCAAAAAGGATCGTTTAAAAAGTTTAACTCGCTTTTAATTGGACATTATTGTCGTCATTTGCTGGGCGCGCTGGCGGGGTTGGCTCGCAGGGGTCGAAAAGAAAGATTATTGAGTGATGGCGCCCAGCGTTAGGAAGCAGGGATTCGTTTTTGTTTCGCCCTTACCGTCGATGATTAATGGCTACGGGCGCGTTGGGGCGTGAAATGGAAAGTGAGCAGAACGGCGCTGCCTGGAACGCTTGCTCGGTAGATCGTCTTCTCACGTACGTTCGTTCTGATATCGATCATGTTCGGCTATTGTGTTCCATTCTGGCAGTGCGTGAGAAGTGTTTTGCTGCGAGAACCAAAAGTGAAAGTCAGTGGCGGCGGGTTCGGATTAACGTGTGAGAAAATAATCCTACTTATCTGCTAATCACCGGCTTTCAGGATGCGGTAGGATTACGCAGCGTTATTGTCGCCGGTTGACCCTGGGTACCGATGACCTGCTGGTTCTTTCATGCGAAGTTCTGAATGTGAATCAGCAAGTTAATCTTTTCGTACGGGGTGATGTTGGACAAAAAAGCTATAAAAATCTGTCGATCCCGATCATGCAAAACAATTCTCGCACGCTCTATTTGCAGTTTTTTCTTATTGACACAACACTTTTTCTAACTGACAAAAGTAATCGTTTGCAGTATCTCGATCTTTCGAAACAAAAATTACTAATTACATGAGCGAATTTTGTTGGTTATGTAAACAAACATTTGTTGGTTATGTAAACAACATGCCAGAATTGCACAGCTGTCAAAACTAGCTATAGTCTTTTTCGTACATTCACAACCGTGTATCGTATAAATATCGATGCAGTGTTTGTACTCAGTTGTCTTTGTTCTTTTAATTCACGTTTATTAAGCAATTGATAGGAATTGCATGTTACTAAGCGACTATACTAAATACCGTGCCCTAATTATCTTCTTCATCTCTTTCTTCGCAATAGGCGATCGCCACCCTGGTGGTGCTCCATGGGTACGTGGAGTCAAAGAATGCAACAAACTCCGGCACCGACACCGTAACGACGACTACAACGAAGGCAAAGCAAACGACAACGAAACTGGCTCCGACTCCAACGACTGCGACGTCCGGCAAAAAGACCTCCGCGGGGGTGGAGAAAGAACCCGGCAGCGATAGGGAAGCGCGTGGCAAACGAACGCTCGAGTTTGGCAACTACGATAATTACAACTACTACCACACCGTACCGGCGCACACGGCCCAGCGTCGTGTTTCGCACGCGTACCAAGACCCGGGACAGTATAGTCACTATCAAAACAACTACATTCAGCCGCAATACTCGTACCAGCACCATCATCACGCAGGTCCGGCTGGCCAGGCCCCAGTAGGTTCCTACCAAGGTGAGAGGGTGTAATGCTTACGCGTATTCGGAAGGGTTTAAAATGTCAATGCTTTCCTATATTGCAGGTGGTTTCGAAGGTGACAGCAGCAACGCGATCGGTAGCTTCCAGTCGCTGCCACCGGTAGTCCATCATCCGCACTACATCGAAGCACCGGAACCGATCATTGAGATCATCATCAAGGAGAGCAACGACTCGCTGCCGCTCGACGCACAAACGATTCTGCCGAAGCAGAAGAAGAAGAAGGAGGAGGTGCAGGTATTCTACGTGAAGTACCACAAGGACGAGACGAACGGACAGCTCGTGCTGGACGATCCGCTGCCGGCCATCAAGCCCATCCCGGACGAGAGCGCGGAGGAGGAGGATCTGTCACAAGAACCGATCGTCGTCACGCCGCTCCCACCGCTTAAGACGACAACGCTGCGTGCCGTCATCAATCCGGACTCGGAGAAGTACCACAGCAACAGCGGTATTCGCATCTCGTTCGGTGTGGAAGATAAACATCAGTCCGGGCATCAGGTGTCGGAGTCGGAGAGTGAGTCGGTGGCGCAACCGATCGTGGCACTGCCGCAGCACGTCGTAGATCAGCGTTCCAAGTCGGATGTGTTCTTCCAGCAACATCAGCAATTTGTGCAGCAACACGATCGCACCGTACGACAGCAGTTCCATCCGCAGGCCTTACCTCAGCAGCAGCAGCAGCAGCAGCAGCAGCAGCATCAGGCACCGCCTCAGCATCACCACCAGTTCAGTGCGCCAGTGCAGCAGCAGCATCATCACCAGCAGCCACCGCAACACCAATTCCAGCAGGTTCATCCCGGCCATCACCAGCCACAGGCTCAACCGCTTGTGCAGCAACATATCCCGGAACAGCAGAACTTTGGACAACGATTTGTCCCCGCCGCTCCCCAACAGTACCGTGTTCAGCCACCACCTCCACCACCACCGCCACCACAGCCTCAGTATCAACAGCAGCACTTCCAGCAACACTACCAACCTCAACCACAACCACAGCCTCAGCAGCCACCGCGTGTAGCGTACCAGCAGGTACCTCCACCACAGCAACAGCCTCAGTTCCAGTACCGTGGACAGTTCTCTCCCCAGCAGCAACAACCACAGCAGCAGCAGTATTTCGCGCAGCAGCAACAGCAGGTGCAAGTTCCGCCACCACGCCCACAGCAAGTTCGATTCCCAGTCCCTCCACCACAACAGCCACCCCAGCAGCAGCAGCAGCAACAGCCAAACTATTATCAACCCCAGCCCCAACAACAACCTCAGTTCCAGCGTCAAGAGTTCCAGCAGCCAAAACCGATCCCGATTCCGCTGCACAACATTAACCAGCAACCACCACTGAGACAGCAGTATGCTCCCCAGCCGCAGCAGCAGCCTCAGCCGCAGCCTCAACCGCAGCCGCAGTCCCAACCACCAAAACCCCAACCTCAGTTCAACCAACCGTTCAACAACTTCTACAAACTGCAGGCCCAGCCTGCTCCACAGCCTCAGGTACAGCCCCAACAGTACCGTAAACCAATCCCACCGCCACCGTCCAGCCTTCAGCAGCCACCGTTCCTTTCGCCTCGTCCTCAATCGCCTTCTCCACAACAAACGACTTCATTCTTCGATGTACCTCGCCCGGTACAGGGTGGACTTGTGCAGCAGGCTGCTCCGAACCTAGGACCAACCCGCGCTCCCGAACAATCCAAGGCTGGTGCCTCGAGCCTAACCGACAACGAACATCTGGCGAATCTGAAGCACGTCCTACCGGCTGGCGGAGAGTTGGTTGCGTCGGTTTCAAAGTATGAGAAGCACATCACCGAGACTGTGAACGGGCCCGTCCAGACCGGCCTGCGTTTGAACGAACCCGTGAACCGTACACCGTTCTACAACATTCAACCTTCGCAGGAGCTGATCAGCCACTCGATCGAGCCGACGATTGAGACAGTACAGAACAAGAACATTGGTCCGCTCGCATCCAACATCGGTCCACTGCCAACGCCACAGAAATACGTGTCACAGCAGGCGGCACAGATCATCCCGAACTCGGAGCCTCTGAACTACCGCGTTGATCCTCGCTTCAGTGGCGGTGCGTCGACGGTGCAGGGACTCGGAAGTACTCCATCCACGGTTGGTACCACCCGTACGACCTACTCGCCCACGTTCTCCACTACTCCGCGTACAACGGTCGGTCGCTACACGGCTTCTCCATCTCCGACGACGACCCCGTACCGTACGATATCGCCACAAACCACCACCACCACGACCACAACTCCTGCACCACGCTTAACCGCCGACGAGGCCGCCGCCAATGAGAAGAAACAGAAGGCGCTGTTCGATCTACCCGACGAAGTGCCGGATGATCTGCGCGAGCAGCTGCTCTCGTCGGGCATTTTGGAAAACGCCGACATCAGCGTGCTCGACTACGACAAGATCGGTGAGACGGCGTTGGAGAACCTGCCGCCGGAGCATCTGGCAAACTTCTTCAACGCTGGCGGTGGCTCCCAGTTGGCCGGCTCGAACAATGTGCTGTCGGTGGTGAAACCGAACGGGGACAAACTGGCGGAGAAGTTCATCACGAAGAACTACGACGTAAAGGACAAGCACGAGCGCGACCGGTACGAGATTGCGAACCAGAACCAGCAGGGCGAGCAGGATCAGCCGACGATCGTAACGATGCCGGAACGGCAGAATGTCGATCTGAAGGTGGTGCGGTTCGATTCGAGCAACCAGCGCAACGTGACCGATCGGTACATTAAGCAGGACTCGACGATCCTGTCGTCGGTGGACGTGACGACGGGTGGTGAAGATGGGGATGGTGGTGCTACGGCCGCCGATCAGGTCTTCAACCGATATCTGCCGCTGAAGATTAACGGTGCTCAGTTCCCGATACCGGACGCGGTGGAGCTGCGTGGTCGCAAGATTGCGAGCGTCGTGGTGCTTGCACCGGTTGATAGTGGAGCGGCAACGGCGTCGGCAACCTCTAAGAGTGAGGAGAGTGATGAGAGCGCCTCGAGTGATTTTCTGATCAACGCGGAGGACGATGGAACGGGTGAGCAGGATCAGCAGCAGCAGCAGTCGCGATTCGAGCGAGATGTGTTGTTGGACTCGAAGAAGATTAAGTTTGTTGCGGGTGAGGCGTTGAAGCAGCTGATTAAGAAACCGTCGCGCGAGAACTTCCGTCGGTGGTTGGATCGCGAGGGCAAGACGGATGTCGATCTGCAGAGTGTCGTGCTGCTGGTGACGAGGTAAGAAAGTTGGAAGATAGTGAAATCTCAAACACAGTGAAATTAATCAAATTCATCCCACTCCACAGGAACGACGATGGTGAGCAGGAAATCTTCATGTACGATATTGCCACGAAGGGTGTGACGCATCTGAGCGGCGAACTGTCGGCCGCGTTCGTGCAGGTCGCCGAGGAGAACGCCAAGACGCAAAACTTTGACGAGGTGCCGATCGTCGACAGTGGCATCGTAGAGCAGATGGACACGAAGGCGTCGTCGGAGGCGAGTACCGACTACGGTGTGGGTTCGTACGGGCTCACGTCCTCGGAGGAGCAGGACGAGCAGGCACAGGCGTCCGACCGGAAGGCGATCTACGTCTACCCGGAGAACTACCGAGGGCTGGAGGTGAACTCGGGCTACAGTAACATTAAGAAATAGAGATCCTCGCGAGGGCTCATCGCCGGAATGAAGATAGTTCAAATCGTGCTAGCATGTAAATCGCAGTAGCTTGCGCCCGAAATCGGCGGTCGCTGTTTCAGACGCACCTAAACGAAACGAGTCAACGCACGCAATGGACTGAATGGTAGGTGAACAATCCGTTTGCATGTCTGTCTGTGTGCGTGTGAGTGCATCTGTGTGTACGTATTGTGTACGTGTGCGTGTGTTTGTGTGTTTCGTGAGTTAGACTCAAAACCGATGGATTTCTTTGGCAGTAGCATTGCAAGACGGAAGAGCAAAGTGGCCTATCAAAAAAAAAAGTTAGCTAACTGGGGCCGGTATAAAGCATTAGTACGCCATTTGTAAGGTAATTTGTCGTGCGGATTTGGTACATTTAGAAAGGATATGCAACACGCAACACAAATTTACGTTATAAAAAGCGTATTAATACTCCCTGCTAGCCTCATTACATAACCGTTGCCAACCTGGGTAGTCATCAGGAACGAATGCTAGTGTAGTGGTTAGATTGTGTACGTTCCAATAATTGTAAATAATGCACCCGTCGGTGTCTTGCCGCGGGCACTCCCGCATGCACCGCACCGACTGGTGCGACATAGGTAGGACAATTCATTTAAACTATAACAAAAGCGCGAAACAATTCAGATTTTCCAAGTTGCCAGAATTCATTCGATCGCAATCGATACGATCCCTGGGCGGATCGCAAAGGTGTAAATCCGGTCCTTCCCTTTCCCGCGACCGCATCGATTGCAATCGAAGAACTTTTGCGGGAGCGTGTATCGTACGTAGGTAGCTAAGTGTTAAGGGTTAGCCAGAAGGGCGAACAATATAGCCTACTGCTTCCGTGTTGCTGTTTGTACGTCACACTCAGCCAGTCGTCGGTCGATCGACGCTTTTAATCTTTCGGGGTTTTTTTTTAAATTTTTTCGGCATGTTACGAGACATTCGGCAATCGGTTGTGTTGGGTGGTTAAAATTGTTTTTAAATTATCGCAAACAATCCAGACGGGAGCACAAACCCCGCGTTTATCGGTCGATCGAACACTGAGTCGTTATGTAAATTATTAGATTTCCACCTATCCGTTAATAGTACGCGTAGTAAGGCCGTAGTGTTTTCGCGGTGCAGCATTACAGGATTTTAAAGGTTCTCGTACCGTTAAACTTTTGTTGATTTTCACTACCATTTACGTTATTTTCGAACGCTCGGGAGTTTTGTCACTCCTTTCACTTTTGTTTGCCACTTATTGTAAATTATGAAACTAAACAATCTGTTACCTGCAATACTCTCTCTACCCTGACAATGAAATCTATTTTTTTTCAATAAATGTTAATAATATCAAATCGTTGTTTGTTTGTATGTATTTCTGTATGTTAACAGTCCGTGTTTGTGTTGTTTTCTGTCCGTATCACCTTTTTATTTTTTAATATAATCAGAATGATGAAAAGCAACTGTACCTGGAATATAACTTTTACTCTCAACAGTTCTCTTTGATACTCCATTTAGCGATTGATTTATGATGGAGCAAAAAATCGACTTTCTACTGCCAAAGTGGACATAAAAACACAAAGATTTTATGTTTCACATTCATCCAAAAATGGCGAACCAATTATCCAATTTTTGGGAGCTCAACTCACAGATATGTGTGTACTTTAATTTGTTGCTCAAAGAGCTGAACGCTTAGGGTTACGTTTAAGACCGCTAGGTATTATACATGCGGCCAGCAGTGTAAAATTATATGTTTTGCGGGCTAGTATACTTTTGGATTTGCTAAAATGAAACATGTGCATACATAGTTGCCTACATTTAGGGGTATGTTTTTATTTTCGAAACATATTTCAACGTTTTCCGGGAGCAGACCTGCACCTGGAATTGCTTCACTTTTTTAGTAGTATGTCCTGTTTAAAAACCCCTATTTATTGTACAAGAAAGCCAAGCTAATTCTTATGAGCACTTTGACTCATACTACCCTGAACTTTTCTTAAGAAATCAATTTATTTGCATCTTTAATCATCCTCTAAATGTCAACGAAAGCAAAAGCAACAAAAACATACTAACCCCGACCTTTCTTTAGCTGCTTGAAACCGCTCGTTCAGGAAAGGTTCTTCGGTTTATGCTGGATCGTCTCAATCGCTGGTGGATAATAAAATTTTATGGATAATAAGTTTTTTTAATCAGCAAGGAAGCGGTATACTTTTTTCAGGAGCAGGAGGAGTAATTATTATTCAATTCGTTTTGAAACGAGCTCATCTATTTGTTACGGCATTCAAATTCAAATCAGTTTGTTGCTCGTTATCCTCTGTCTCTCTCTTTCTCTCTCTCGTCCTCTTTTCGTGTAGTCCTACTTTACTAACCTTGATCTTGATCAAGGCGAGGTGATGTGGCGCCTATTTGAGGCGAACAGAAAAGGAAACGAATCAACATCATTCCTAATTAGTTTCGATTGTCGTGCAGCAGATGAGCCACACACGCAGCCGTGTTATCATTCCGCTCTCGCTCTGCCAGTGGAATGCAATTGCATAGAATAAGTGTGCATCATTTATGATGAGTGAGGAAAAAAACGTCACGTTACGCATCTTTCTGCTCCAGCCATCCGGCTTCTCTGACCCAAGTTCATATTTCACCCGATGGCCTTGCTTGTTAAAGGTTAATGGTACCGATTTCAGCATCATTTTCGTTTGACAGCTCCACCGCACATCTACCTTCTTTCGATGTGTCATTTCCAAGTGTCATCAACTGTCTCTCAGTAACCATTGCGGCGTATTTGTTTACAATGTCATCCGTGTGTAGTCTTTATTGGTTTCAAAAACGAACGCTTGTACTCCTCTTATTGCGCTTCCCGGTTTAGAACAACTGGTACAGATTCTTACGCGACACCAGATACGAAAGGTCCTTCTTCGGCGGTGGCAGATAGTCGACCGGGGGCTTTTCGGCGCGCGGCGGCGGCAGGTATCCGTTCGTCGGCGGGCAGGTCGATTGCGGTGGCAGGTATGCGTTGGTCGGTGTGCACGGCTGTGTGACGGTGGTCACAACCGGCACGGTTTGGGTGCGGGTGACGGTGGTCAGCACCGGCGTTGCGGTCGTTTTCGTCAATGTACGTGTGGCCGTCTCCGTCTCCGTCACGTAAACCGGCGTCGGTTGGAGAACGGTCGAGGTGACGGTGTTGGTGCGGGTGAGCGTATTGGTGCGGGTGGACGTGACCGTGTCCGTCACCGTGTTGGTTTGGGTCACCGGTGGCTGGGTGGACGTTACCGTGCGCACTACCGTCGTTGGCACGAGCTTGGACGTGGTGGACGTCTTCGTTAGGGTGACCGTATCGGTGAGGTAATCGGTGGTGACGTCGATTTCGGTGCTGGTCACCGTTTCCGTCGTGCGGGAGGTGACGGTGTTGGTGCGGGTGGTCGTTCGGGTGGAGGTGACAGGTGGGAGCGTCTCCGTTACGACGTCCGTCACGGCGTACGTGAAGGTGGCACTGCTGGTGACGGTGGTCGGGACGGTTTGGGTTCTGGTGGAGGTTATCGTCCGTACGTCGGTTTTGGTGATGGTGACGGGACGGGTGACGGTGGTCGTCTCGGCATCGCACGGCGGTGGCAATCCGCAGGCTGGGGTCGTATAGTGGTAACCATCCGCGGCCGGGGTGGTGTAGGTATAGCCATCGAAGCGCGCCTCAGCCGCGACTCCAACAAGTCCGACCGTCAGCGCCACTAGCACAAACTTCATTTTTCACACTTAAACACGAATGTTTTTCTTAGAAGTCAAAGTCGACTTGCATCGGCAATCATGCACACAAACAAAAAACTTTTATTGGTGAAAATTTCGAGTTCGAGAAATTTAAAACAATCTTCTCACACTAGGCACTCTACAAGGAACACGTTCATCGCGGTTTGTCACCTCACACCGTACTGCCATCGGTTCGCGTCAGAACGTTCAATTTTATACGAAGCCGCTGCTGCTTCTTGCACGACCCAGAACCTGTCTGAGTTACCACCCTGTGAGCATCCTTTCCTGTTGCGGTCGGTCCGGTCGTGTCGCGCGGTGTTATATAAAACCGAATCCTCGGTGGAAGCGCAGACAAGCGACACCGCGGTCTGCTTCGGGTGGAGTTCGCGCGTGATACCGAATCGTCCGCGCAGCGCCTCGCCGCACCTGACCAATCCTCTGGCAAAGCCTTGACGTTATGGATTGTTAGCGTAAGCGTCTTAATGAGCGTCGCACTGTCTGTACGGTACGGAGCCTGGGTTTATCTCGGGATTAACGCCGTACTACGGAGACGAGCGGGCTGCTTGCACCGCAACTTGCAGCAGAGCAAGGTTAAATCGCTAGGTGGAGGTGATAGGCACTGATCTTCTTCTGCAGCTAATCCGGTCCGGATCGAACGAAAACGAAACCTAACGCCGGCCGCGAAAACGCATCCGATTCGTCACTTCGTGACGGTACACCGCTCGATGATAACTTGATCGCGAAAGTGAATCTGACTGAATCGGGGCGTGAAGCTGAGAAGCATCTGTAACAATGTTAGCAAAGCGAACGCGGTTACTGCGCGGTTATTAATAGCGTATCGTCAACCGACGCTCCTACTAATCTCCCGTTTGATGTGTTCTACTAAATCTTCTATTTCTGCTTTGCAGGGATCGGACACCATCTGGGCGAAAGATTTGGTGCGAATTCCCGGACGGTTCACCGATTATCTTGATGGTACATTCAACCGTTTTCAGACCTTTGGTGCTTGCGATTGGATCCGGTTTAGGGGGTTCCCCCTGCGCTGGACTGCGATGCTTTCTTCTGTTCTTACTTTCATCAGTGTAAGTAAGACGGGAAACCGACACCAGAATCACCGAAGATTTTTCGAACTAACCATCGGTGGCATCGAAAACTGTCCGACGTTTGGCTCGAAGCTTTTGTTGTATTATTGTTTTTTTTGTTTGTGTGGTTCGATTTTATTTTAGCCAGTTCGCGTTGGTGGCGAAACAGGCCGGCGAACGAAACGACATTCTTACGCTGGGCGTTGGTGCTCTTCGGGAGCTCTTCCCCGGTCATTGACGCTTTTTTGGCGACCGGAGCATCGGTTCGGATTCTTTCTTTTCGCTCGATTTGATACTTTTCATTCGTTTCCGATTCGCGTGTGGATCATATAAAACAAGGCAATCGCGAGACCAGTTCCGTGCTCAGATGGCATTTAGAACACAGCCCTGCTCCACGCCTAATTGCCATCTGAATCAGGATTTGGGATGCGGAACCCTGTTTTGGGTCGTTAAATATGGTATCAAATTAGTGAGCAGACCGGGCGGGTGAGCTACTGCCGCTTCTTGGAACCGGGAAATGGATTCGTTCCGGGAACAAATAACCGAGCTCCTAATGGAGCATTTGGAGGGTTGTAAAGTGCAGCTGCATGCTGCTACTATCGGTAACGATTCGTCTCGTCACCTTTGCAAAAGGTTGTGAAAAAGAACCAGTGATTCAAGAGTGAACATTAGATGAAGTGGGAGGAAGAGAACCCACGACACGAATTGCGTCTTTCACGTCCATTGCAAACAAGGTTGAAGGTGGAAAGCAAACACACGATAAGATGTTATAAATAGTATTAGTATATTTATGGGTATTATTGTTCGACGTCTATCACTGGTACATTTCATTGGTTTTTTTTAAAGACACCTTTCGCTTTGCTTTGCCTCTACCCACTTTCATTCGCAGTATCACAAGCGCGTTCGGATCGGATGTGCAGCGATTCAGCGTGCGTTCGGAATCAGTTTCCGGCACATGAACCGCTCGCGAGATTAAATTTGCACAGCAACCAGTTCATCAGACCGGCCGGCGGCTGTCCCTCGGTCGCACCGTTCCGATCCACGTAGATGATGTTAATAGCCGGCTGGGACGCTCGATCCTTGCCCGGTCCTGGGATCACCTCATTCGACTCGACGCGTTCGGCGGAACCGGCTGGGACACCGACGGTCGCCCGTTTAATCGGACCGGACTGCTGCTGGACGAAGGTGGAAATAAACGTACCCTGGTTGTCGGACGATCCGGAACCGCGGACCACCGGTGATTGTGCACCATTCGGCTGCTGCGGTCCCGGAGCCGGAGCACGTTGCGGAAGATATTCTTTGGCCGGTGGGTCCACCGGGAGGTAGGTATTGGGTGGCGGGGTCGGAGGCGGAAGGTACGTGTTCGGTTGGCAGTAGGTCGTTGTCAGCAGCGAGGTAACGGTGGTCGGTTGGATCTCGGTCGTCGTGGACACAATGTAGTCCGTCATGGTGAATGAGATGTACAGCGTGGAGGTGTCTGTTTGCGTTTGTACTATCGGCGGCAGCGTGATGTAGGAGGTGTCCACTAGCGTACTCGTGACGGGTGGTAGTGTCTGCGTTTGCGTGAGAAAGGAAGTGGACACGACGGTTTCGGTGTTGGTGATGGTGCTGGTGCTGGGAAGCACCAGCGGACACTGGGGCGTAGTGTAGACGTAACCTTCGTTGAAGGGTTTGGAAGGCTTCGGGTAGCTGTAGCCTGCGAACGGGGCGGGTGTTGTCGGTTTGGGGTAGTTGTAGCCCTGCTGTGCCGCGCCGGAAACCACCGTAATGACGCCCGCGACCAGAACGATCAGCGCTGTTATCTGCCCAACGGAAAGGGAAAGGAAAAAAATCGTTACTTTTGAAATGAGAGTGTTTTCGAATTCTGCGCCATCAGTTTTCAAACCAGATTCACGTGACATTTGAGCAAGCTTATCATCCACTTTCGGCCGCGTGGTGTTATAAATTCCACCGCGGTATGGGATCACCGGTTTATGCTAATGCGGTATGCTATCCCTTTCGCATAACCCGATCCATATCCCGTTTATCAAAATATCCAACCCTTAACAGGGCAACAGCCCGGGTCCAACCAGTTCCCTGCGCCTAATGGTGGTTATTTGCAAGTCAAAAATTCTCCACCGATGCCGATCGCGGCCGAATATTGTTATCGTCCGTGTGTGAAGCAGCATGCCGTGATTCGGGCTTTCGTAAGAAGCGTCTGATGATTGATATACGCACACGCTGTGGTGCAGAAGTTTCACGAGAACGCGCGATGCAACGTTCGTTCCGAGCACAATCACATCATTTCGTAAAACAAGCACGCGAACAAAGACACTCAAGATGGACGTCGATCACATGAATCTTCAGATCGGTAAGGTTAGCAATCGCTGGACGCCATTATCATCCATCACCGCAACTCAACGCTGGTGGAGCAATAATCCGTCAATGCGTCGGCAGCGGGTGCTCTTTCTTTTTCGAATCGTTCTTAAACCACTCCACAATCTTCCAACATGTTCCCTCGAACATTTCTTCTCACTGTAGCTCACTAACTACAGGGTAATGCAGACAAGGTTTCCAACGAACTTCATTTACCATTTTGCGAACGTTTCGAGAGCACTTCTGTGTAGCACCAGAATATGTTTCACAAAGTTTCACTGTCTCCTGTACAGCAAGTTCTGCACAGTTAAGCACGTTTCGCACACTATCGCCGTATTTTTCGGCAGGCCAATCCTGGATCCGTCTTGTGGGTGTACCGCGAGCAACAACCGCACTGTCCGGTTGTCCACCGACTGAGCTGCTCGACCTACGACCCGGTCGGTTTTAATCTGTGTGTTCCCCCGAGACGGTTGCCAACTCCCGCATGAAATATGTGCGAAATCGGTGGTGAAGGGGCCGTTTTGGGGGCAGCCGGGCGTGACGTCTTCGTAGCGACTGACCACGATCCCCACCGCAAGGCTTTGACGGATTCACCCAGGGCAGGGCTCCCGCCGAGGGTCTGCCGCGGTGCAAGACTTCTAATATTTCGATTTTATTACCCATTGTTGGGTGGGTGTCTCCACTACCACTGCGCAGGCGTTGTCCATCTCGCTCTCGCTCTTTCCCGTAGTCAGAATGTTCGTACCAACACGTACTATCAAGCCACTTATCTCTTGGGCTAGTTGTTCTCCGGTAATTTCAAATAAAAAAAAACAATAAAAAACAAAAAAATATTCACTCCAATTTTGGATTGTCCGAGGTGGCACGAAGTTACTATTACCCTGTGCGTCAAGTATATTTGAAGGTGTTCTACCAACACGCCTTTCATTCAATTAACGTGTGATTTATTGGGCATAATTGCGATCGAAGTAGGCGCTGGCGTTCGTTGGGCTTCGAGCGCCCGGGTTGAGAAGGTCCGGAACGTTCAACAAACTTTACAAAGAACGTACATTTACTGTAATTGTAGGTTGGCAAACATGTAGACTAATTTGTGTAAATCGCTTCATAAAGTGTGCTTAAAAAGATTATAAACATTGTCACAAATTTGACATCTAAATCGATCCCGGATATGTCAACTTATCCGATGGTCTAGATGTATCTTCATTGGAAGTATTTTGAGCCTTCGAACTAATCTATTACTAGATCCCAAAAAGTCAAAAGATCTTTAAGAGGAGTTACTCTTCGAAAGATGTTCTGAAGAAATAATATTATTTTAGATATTAAATTTGTAGAACAAATATGATGCCAACGTAGATCTAACTACTTGTTTTCTAACGGACCAAAAATCTTCACATCTGTTCTAAATATCTCATCTTTTCCACACATTGCCTACACCACAAGACGCTTGTGTCACGAACATTCCAAGAAACCTATTCGTTCTTGAAATTGGCCGTCCTATTTGCATTGCAAGTTTTCGTATGGTCCCGAACAATACACCATAACTCACCGGTCCGGTTAAAGCCGTTCCAGCACAACGTTTGTCAAGCACCTGCGCTGTCAACACCTTGCCGAAATGATTGTCCACCACAGCACCAGTGGCTTTGATCGTGAGATAAGACGCTCGGATCAAAATTCATCGATAAGATGTGGTGCCACCAAACTGACGACCCTTTCGCCAGCTGTCAGAACTAGACCGATCATCGAAGCACGGCCAGCAGCACGGTCAAGTGCAGAAGAGGAGCGTCTTTGAAGCGTCTTTCGTCAGCACATTCATCGCGGGACATGCGGCGCTGTGGATAAGGTTTCGTTATCAAACGTTTCCAAGGTGGACGCTAGCACCCGCTGACCTTGAGCTTTCAGTTAATGGAGTCTCATGATGAGCCCGGCCCGCCTCACCATGAAGTTGGATCTCTTCCGTGCCGTGCAGACTTGACGAGTCCCAAATTCAAACACCCAGAACGGATGCGGCACATTAATCATGGATTTTTTTTTATCCAGGGTGCCCCTCCCGTTTGGGGCGGTTAATTTTTGCCCAAAAAAAAAAAAAAAGGGCGATCCAAGTTCCCGAACGCGCGTTTAGCAAACACGGGTGTCATCGGCATCGGAACGAGAAGGTGAAACCGGACGTGTGTTTCGGTCGGTTCCGGGAACATTTCATTGCCTGTGGGTGGAATTAAAGATTTTAATTTGGCCAATGTTTTTCTGCTTTTCCAAGCCCACGCTTCCTGCTTAACGAAGACAAACAAGGCACGCGATTAACTTCTATGTCTACACTTCCTGGGCTCTTGAGCAAATGGCATAACATTTGTACCAGCAAGCGGGAACCGTGCGCTGCATTGTCTTATAAAATGCACATTTTTTTTGTTGTTGGCACGTTCCTAGCGCTGAAATGACGAACCTTTGCCCGAACCGCTTTCGCAGCACTTCAAAATCATCATAATCCGCTAGTTTGTGTTTTAGAACACATCTTCAGCCCGGTACGAAAGTGGCCCTCCACCGTTTCTCACAGCAGTCCGGGGTGGGGTGGGGGGGGGGGGCGGGGGGGGGAGCTGTAACTTCATTTAAATTGTGCAAACGTCCCCAAAAGCGCGGTCCATCGCTCGGTCCTCCGTAAATCAACCGACATCGGACGGTTTGCCAAATCTTGCCGAAGGTGAGAAAATGGCGCACCACTGCGGTCGGCAGCGCTAAGCATTTGAAATGTATGACGGCATTCATTTCGCCGGGCCCCGGTGCCCGGGTGGCTTTTGTCTATTTAATTTTCGGGTACACGTCCATATCGACGGTGCAAAACGATAAAATCAACGTTTTACCAACGATCCGGCCCGCCGACCTGCCGACCGGGCAAGAGCGCATAATGATGAAGAGTGCGAAATTCTTCTACCGAAACCCCCTACACCTCCTTTGCAACTGATAACGATCGAATTCCGCGGCGGTGGTTGCAAGTTGTGCGGCTGAACGAAGTCGATGTGCGAGATGGGGCATAACATTATGCATAAAAAGACGTTATTAATTATTAATTTGATGGGGCCGGTTTCGTTGGTTTTTTTAATTATTAGTTTAATACTCATACGCGTGAGAACGGCGAAGAAGATTCGAAGATAATACAGCACCCTCAATGGTCTCAATAGATTAATTAGTAGGGTTGTAGTTCATAATTTATGGTAGGAAATGTGATAGCATATCAGTTTCATCACCATACATTCAGCTGCACCGAAATAGTAGGCATTGAAAGATGCTTTCAAGTTGTCACTCGTAGGAAACATCTTCGTTCGACCAACACGAATGAATTTTAGGATGAATCGGATGAACTTTAGCATTCGTTGTACAATTTAGTTTGACCGTTGTTGGCACATCCCTAATAGAATACTCTGTTTATGTATTTCATTTCAGCAACATCTGCCGAACGTAAAAAAAATCTTCACGCGCTGGACGCAAGCGACGAACCCATCACTCGGGAGCCCGGTTCATCAAATATGTTAAAACAAACGGCGGCCGCAAGCAGCAACGAAGTGATGCTCCCTGTACTACTATTCTTTGCCCTTGCCGTTTTCCTGCCTGCCGCAAATCGGGGCATCAACGATGTGATGCTTTAATTTGACCGTGCTGCTAATTTAACTGCGGCGGCAACAATCGCAATCGCCGCCCGGGGCCGCGCTAAGTAAAACGAAAACAGATAAACGGGCCCACCGTCGGCATCATCGTCAGCATCGCACGGGTAGGAGGCCACACCCGGGGGTGGGAACAATACCGTACGGTGCTCGAGCGGTCATAACTTACCGGCGGTAACTGGTCGCTTATTGTCGGAAAATTCTTCGATCGTAAAACGGTGCGGGTTTTTCTTTCCCGGTGCGTGTTTGGTACCTTCCCTTCGCCGGATTGACCCACCAACGCGACCCGTCGGAAGGATGGGAAGGGTAGCACATAAAATGTGGAACTCGATCAAGCATTTCGTTCACATCCGCCCACTAAAGCACGGCGGAGAAGCATCATAAAAGGCGATCGTAAGGCGGCTCATTTAATTAACACGTTTTTTTTTTACTATGTGCCCGCTCGCTGTAGCCCTGTAATAAGTAAGAATGCGTTTACCTTCGGATTTTATCGATCCAAAAACAACCGACGGCAGCATCATCCTATGCAGCCCGTTCCATATTGCCCCATCGCACCCGATGAAGGGTTAGACGTGAACGGGGACAGAACACGACGCGCTTTCCCCGGGGAGGCCAACGGCCTCGACCGGTCTGGGAAAACTCCCAGCCGTGCGGTACGTGAAGCCAGTTGCACGTGCGAGCAGTGATGCCTTTCTAAATTATTCCTGCCAAATTGCAGCCGCACTTTTGGGTCGGTTCGAGTGGTTCAGGGTCAAACACGGTGCGTTTGTGGTCGGATGTAGATCGAGCGGAGCGGAGAAGCGGCTCCATTTTCCCGTGTTTAAGTACGCATCTTTCAAAAGGGTGTTTGGTATGTGTTGGGAAAATGTTTATAAAATTTGAAACGTTTTTCTGTGTTTTTCCTAGGGGGGACGGTTTGAATCTTACAACATGGAAATGGTTAACTCTCAAGCTTTATTGCTGACAAACGTGTAATCGACAGAGCTTTCAAGGATTTTACTGTAATTTTTATTTTCGTACACGTTTATAGAAAGTAATGGAAATGTTTGCACGGTGGCGTGAAAAAGTTCAATATGTTAAAATTCACAGTGCCTACTATTTTCACGAATTCATACAAAACAAAAAACCCGATGTATTAAAATCTTCCACTCAGCTTAATCGTTCCACCAGACCACACCAGAAAAAATGTTCATTTGTTTTGATGGTCGGTCACCGAAATCGGTTTTTCATCCGCGCTAGGCTGGGAGGCGATTATATTTTATACGATTCCAACATATTGATCCGGCTCGATTTTGATCCCACTCACTCTAAGAGAGCGACTAGTCGCCGCGAGGATATAGCTCATCTAATAGCGTGAAGTATGTGAGTGAGCAGGACAGGGCGTGAGAGAATGAAACCTTTCATGAAAGGGAAGGATTACAGTGAGAATCAAATTTTAGTCATGTCGCCCGAAGTCTTTCACTTTCCTTTTTTTCGAGCTTAATCCAAGGTCTTCCAAGGTTAGTTAGCTACCACATCGCTTGAAGCGAATCATTACTGGTTTTGCTCTGAAAATACTTCAGTTTCCACTTTTTACAAATTATTTTTCATTTATCGTTTTACTACTCACAGCGGCAGTGTTCGAAAGTTTTTGATATTCACTGCTCTTTTGTCTCTCATACTCAAGTGTAAGTACTTTCTATATCGAAATCTTCACATTTTGCCAATGATAACGTTAGGCTTTAAAACTCTTCCAATCCTACAGCAATGAGGAGCAATCGATAATCAGCTTAGTTCCATCATGCGACTCCATCAGCTTAACTCTTCCATTTCTTATGCTTATGTTTCGTTTGTGCTACTGAAAACAGCTCTAAGTTTGTCCTATCTCTCCAAAAGCGATGGAAATTCCCGACGTTTAACATACGGACGAGGCGGGTGCCTATAATCTGCCACTTAAAGGAAAGCGCTGATAGAAGAACAACGTCTTGCAAGATGCAAACAGCGATGACTCACGCAGTGCCCCCATTCTAACGGGTCCGGTTTTGTCGTTCTGATTTTTACGACGTTTTACGTGCGCCTCTATTCTTTTTTTCGCTTCGCCCAATATCCGCGCGAATCCATTTAAAACTTCCACCCGCGCTATTGGATCGTTTCGACGAAGCTCACCCGGTGACGATCAATGTTGGCCTGGCTGGATTGACCGTCTATCAGGCTGACGATGGCGATGGCGATGGCGAATAATTTATCTTCTCCACGCTCGACACGCCAACCCCATGGACCATTCCACCGGTCGCGCTAGTCCGACGCGTCTTCCCGGAGAGGATCGGTTTTCGAATTCACAAACTGACCATCGCTGCGTGTCCATTTTTATGAATGCTGCCACTACTAACACCATCATCAGGGAAGGTGGACGGCGTTGATTTAAACAAGATGGTCCACCGCATCATCCTCCGCACGGGCGACAAATCGATAAGACAGTTTTAATGTTCAAGGCTTACTACAATTAATGACACAATGCAATTACCGGCCGTCGACGGCGAGGATGTTCGTCCGGAAATTCGATAAAACCCGATGACGAATCGAGCGTTGCCGTCGGGCGATATGCCAAAAAGTGAGCAACAAAAAGTGAAACGAGCCTCGCCGAACGTCGTTCTCGAAGTCGAAGTCGGGCGATAATGATGTTTCTTTCTTGCTTGCCTGCACGGTTGGTACGATACGCCGCTTTTGGCGCTTAATGTTCCCCGGGCGGCTGAAGATCCTGGTGTGTCCCACGCCCCTGGGTGTTGCGGGTGCATGCCATCACATAAATCAACGTCCACGGATCCGGGTTTTTGATTTTTCTTGTTGTTGTTCAGCATTCCGCAAAAAGTACGTTCCCCATCGCAGTAGGAAGGGTCAAGTCCGGATCGGCTGAAGGCTACCGAGTGGACAATGCATTGTAATCGGACAATGCGTTCGAACGCACGGGAAGACACTCGGAAGAACCTATCAGGAGCAGGTCAAGGATGACAGTCAGGACACTTGATCTCTGCCCCCGAACCACCCAACAAAGGGTGAGTTTAACCACCGCTGAAGGGTTGACATTTCGCTTGAAACGTACTCCAATTCTTCACTTTGCATCTGCTTGGTCCGTGACCTTGGTGGCGCCTCTTCCTTCTCATCATTATCATCGTGCGGATGTGTTTGTAAATGAGTGTGTGTGTGAGTTTTTTTTTTCTTTTACGGAACGGTATGTTTTTGTGACATTTTTTAGCAGACCAAGCGACCAAGATTAATATCGTTTAAATTTATTTCCGTACCCTGCCCCGTAATCGCGCTTCACTAATCGCGGAAGCATCAAACGCCTAGTAGGCTAGGCGGGTTGAGTTATTACGTTCATGACAGCTTGGGAAAAAAGGTGTGAACTACGGGCGGAAACGCAATAAATGGTTCGACTCCCAACGAGCAACCATTTTGTTCACGATTTTTATCCAACTCGGTGGGTGATAAATGGAGCTGGATGTGATTTGATCAGGTTGATTAGGTAAGTATTTTTACTGATATTAATTAACGAAATAACCGGCTAGGTAACGTTGGATATGCGTTTTTCCAATATATCGTTTTATGTGAAAATCGGAAATTTACTTAAAGTATATTTAGGTACTAATGATTTCTAAAAGTATGCAAATTTCAATAATACATGAAAAAAATGATAATTAAATTATTTTTTGGCCCCCAAAACAAGCACGATAAAACAATAATAATTTAATGACGAAGAGTGAAACTTGAAAACTCAACCAAAAGGAGGAAATAAAATTAACACAGAGAAGACAAGACAAAGCGGATGAGCAAAATCATAGCATACTGAGAAGGTTAATATCCCAAACAGTAAAAACGCGAAATTATCATCGAAATGTATTATTTCGATTTGCATATATCAAACAATTGATAAGTACAAATAATAAATAATGAGTAGAAAAAAGCTATCCTTAGGCAGATTTCCTTAGCTCACCTAAATCGTTGCCAGTTCGTTTTAATCGTTGCTCTCTTTCTCTCTCTTTTAGTGTAAATCACACCTGCCGTTTTACCGGTTTAAAAGAAGGATTTTAACCACCAGAATGGGATCATTGTACCGGCCCCCTATTGTGTCCCCAACACCAATGGATTTAAAACTAATTTGATGAATAATTCACCGCCAACAAACGTTCTGGATACTCTGTAAGTAAGAGAGATTTTTATCTGCTTGACACGTACCTTTTATTGCTTTAAAATACAATGAAATCGCACTTTCTGCGGGTTAATACCTCTTACCTAAAATATTACATTTAACTGCATGAACAATTCCAACAACGGAGATGTCATCGTCTTACTACGGTATATGCACGCTTCAAACCTGACGAATTGTAAGGAATGGTATCTCCTCTATCCACTAGCTAATGCACACGTTCCCAGCCTATTTACTGACTGCCTGTCTTTTTTTTTTTACAGGAAGCACTTCTTAGTACATAAACATCCCGAAAAATGCACTCACACTTACATCGCAACACCGCCTACTGGGTACTGTTCGTCACTCGCTCCAGCGGGCAAAGGAAGACAGCGGTGGATTACGACCGAGCGGTACGTGGTCGAAGTTAATGTTTGTGGGAAGCTCGATCGATTTGATCACCTCCACCGTGGACGCTGGCGTGGGTAGCGCGGGTGGCGATGGCACATCATTTTCCGCCCGGTGTTCATCGGCTTCCTGCTGCCGGTCCCGCCGTTCGCCTTCGTTCAGTTCCAGCGACTCGATGGACGACGATGCCGGATCGAATGTCGTTGGATCGGAGGACGATTTCCGGCTGGCGAGCTGGGTGATACCGTGCCGGGGGTAGATGTTAAAGTGTACCATCAAACGGCCCGGTGTGATGAACGGGGCAGAGAAGGGCGGGATACGGGGCGGCGGTATACGTCCCTCCTTGCGGAAGTAGTTCTCGCCCTCGTACTCGTCACTTCCCGCCGGTTGACCAAACCCCGTGCCCCGGTACGGTTGCTGGATTGCTGGACGAACGCGCGGCTGCTGGTAAGGGGTGAGCTGAGCGAACGGTTGTTCCGGCCAGGGTTGGCGATAAGGGTTGCGGTAGGGATTCCTCAGACGCTTCCGGTACCGCTGCTGCCCGGGCACGATCGCCATCGGTTCCAGGTTGAGCATCACCGAGAACGGCATACCCCGGGACGGCCATTCCTCACTGTCCGGCTGGTGGGTAGCTGGCGGCGCGAACCGAAACTGCTCCGTCGCCAACAGATTAACCTCGCTCGGGTGCGATGGTTTAAAGTTGTACAACCGGTCCGGCTGCAGCTGCTGGTTGATGAGCTGCGGTGCCTGCAGATGGATCTCGCGCGGACGCTGCGAGGCCGCCCCGAACAGCGTTGTAATGTCGCCCTCCTTCCGCGGGTGTCGATAGATGCCGCTGAACTTGACACGGTGGTTTGGATGCACGGGATGGTTGAATTCCGCCGGCTGCAGCTGCTGCTGCTGCGGAGTGTACGGGAAGTTGTAGTACAGGAGGTGCTGCTGCTGCTGTTTGCGCTTCGCCAACGTCAGCTGCCGTACGATGTCCTGCACGTTCGAGGGCTTCCAGTCGCTGCTGACGAGTGCCTTCGGGGTACGATTGACGCGCGGCTGCTGTTGCTGAAAGCCGACCGGGACGAGTCCAGTGATGGGCACCTGAAATGGTTTCGGTTCCACCGTGACGATGGTATCTCGTCGGCGGACGGATTCCTCCGGCACCCCGTCTTCGATCGGGCCCGGCTGCCAGCTGGGTGGCCCCGGTAAAGGAGGCTTCAGAAACCGTGCCGGTAGCAGAATCAAACGATCACGGCCAACGCGCTGCTCCGGTGCACCCGTGTCGTGGTATCTCAGGCGGCGCGTTCGCTTGATCGAGCTGTCCATCTCCCGGGAGCTTCCATCCGTCCCGTTCGGTTGCCAGCTCGCCACACCGTACGAGAGAGGTGTCGTCAGGACGGTGTTAAAGCCACCCGCACTCGGTTCGATCGCCGTCTCGTTGGTGAAGCTCGTTTCGATCAACAGCTGGCGCGACTTACGATCCGCTTCGTGGACGATCATGAAGAGCGTGAAGAACGCCACGAACGCCATCGCCAGGATGCTGTACAGGGCGATCTTACGGTGCTGGAGGTTCGGTTTGCGCAGTACATCCGTCGGTGATTCGTACCTGTTGGGAGAAGGATTCGGAAAGTGGGACAAATCTTTACAACGCTCACGCACGCCAACGTTAACGAGGAAGTTTGCGCAATTTCCTATTTGCTCCGTGCGCATGGAGGACGGGAATAATTAGCTTTCGAAATGCACCCGACCGTAGGACGGGTGCACCATTTACGCTGCTAACGTTAGTAGACCTTTGCAAAGATGACAAAGATGTGCATGAGTGGACGATAAGCGATCGTTGGGAAAGCGGAAACGAAAATAGAAGAAACATAACACTAAAGAAAGCTTAATTTCCGATATAAAAAAATGCATAAGTTTAGTGATAAATTGAATTTTAATGTTAGCAAAACTCACACAAAGACAGAAGAAGAGAAAATAAGTACAACAAAAAATAGAAATTTTTAGTCATGGAGAAATGAAACTTGGAAACAGATCTAGAAGTATAAACACACAAAACTTCATGGCAGTTCAATTGAGTAGCAACTAAAAGAAAGGAGTAAAATGAAGACAGGGAAAAACAAACCGAGAGGACGTCAAAAAGAATGCGTAAACCGTAGCTTACTGAAGCGGTTGCTATGGCAATTGGGAGAACGAGATCAAATGCGAATTAGTTTTACTCTTGCACCAATATGTTTCTCGTTCTTTTATCACTCTATCGCACTTTCTATCTCTTTTTCCTTCCACGTGAGTACCGATGGGATGAAAATCAAATGAAATCAAAAAGGCAAAAAGACATTACGATTAAGGAGAGATTAAGATTAGCTCCGCAACTCGTGCTAATTGAGTTTGTTTGGATAGTACAAGTCATTTTGGCTATCCCGGCCATCTAAACTCAAGTTAGTTCGAAGAATTTAATTTTAAAAACGATTCAAGGATCTTCAATAGCCAAACAAATGATTAACCTGATATGATTCGGAAGCCTAACGTACATCTAATACTTTAAAAACTGACTCCGTTAAATGTCACAGAGTGCGTACTAATCTCTCCTTATGAAGATCTCATGACCAGTTATTTGTCAATCCCGGATGGATTCGATTTACATCGAAATGTTTCGCACGATTTTATAGTTTGGAAGCGTTCCAAAATGATAAAAAAAAACTCACTTGTAAACGGCGCCGAGCTGCGACAGCCAGTTGTTGCTGTACGCCTTCACAAATCCGTGCCCGGTGCCGGTAAGCTTTCTTTCGTTAAACATTTCGCTGACGGATGGAAGCTTTCTTCACCAATATATTCTGCCGTCCATTACCACACCACTGCCAAAATGAAGCCACACGTTCGATCCTTCACAAATCGATGGAATATAATTCCCTATCACTCATCACTCCTTTCGCGCGCAAACCGGGTACGATTACTCTGGTCACAATCGACACCCGCCCGGGGCTCATACGGTTCAAATTTCACCTTCACTACGCGTTCGCGCACCAGCCAAACCAACTACTCCGCTCGGAAAACCGATTGTGTTCACCGTCACCGCGAAACTGTCACCGCCGTAGCCACGAATCCAGCGCGCCAGCCTCGCCCGCATGCAAAACAATGGCTGAAACAGGGGACATGGCTGCCGCAGGGGTAGACTTAATTCACCCGGCCTGTCGATATGGCCGCGTGACTTACTTCACGCGCACAATCGTCAAACGCACCCTTGCATGCCGAACCAAGAAGAGGAAGGACGGGGAGGGGGAGTCTTGGGACCACAAAACAAACTCCTTTCCTTGCCGGGTTTCGTACCAGCGCGCATCACAACAACGTTTACCGTCATTAACTTCGGATGCCTGCTTAGATTCGTTTCCATCACAATACTCTCGCACGATGGTGGGGACGGCTTACACTTTCCTTTGCCAGACTCCCGATTGCTGCCGGGCATATCGGAAGAGGCACCATCTTCCGGTGCTGCCGGGAGGAAAGGGACCCCTTTGCCTTATCGCGCCACTGTAATCGTCTGTACGGTCGCTGCCGCGAGGCTCGTTGCGTGCGAGACCGTGAAGCGAATAATTACCGGCACCACACCTGGGTGCTTCTTCCAACCAAACCGAAGCAAACGAGCGCGCTCGCGCATCGGAAAACGTTGACAGTATGGTGCTAAGTACTGGCCACGGCATTGGACCGTGCGTGGGGTGTTTGTTTAGCGCCCGGAGAAATAGCAAACACACACGCGATCGTGGGACTGGTTTCGGTTTGGTACCAAACCCAATAAAAGAACGTTTCTGTAAACGCTTGTTGGGAGCAGGCGCACGGCACCGTTTTCGCGGCAATAAAACTCTACCCCAGTTGATGCCGCCGGTGAGGCAACCACGCGGTTGGGCTCCTTATGCTTTCTTCGTACGTACACGGGGTTGCAGCGAGATTGTGTTGAATTCTCAACACAGTTCGCACGCGTGCCCGTCCGTTCACTTGCGCTTTCGTTTCACCGATGACACCACACGGACGGGGACGGTACGGAACGATGGTAGAATATTAATACGCCGCCCGGGCCGATTGTCCTGTCAGCGTCGTCCCAGTGGGTTACGTAATCGCGATCGGTCGAGTTTCTGCCAGTAGATAAACAAAATGCTCCGTGCCGGGTACGTGCTACGTCGCTGGTGGGAGACACGTTGGGAGTATGGGAGTATGGGTTAGGCATGGACGAAGCGTACAGCGTGTGACAGAAAAAAGGTCCAACAATCCATACAAATAGCAAAATAATAAATAAATTTATTTATTTGTGCTTAAATATATGAAAGTATAGCGTAAAATCGCCGTCGTCGACAACAATAATATGAAGATGGAATGTTTAAAATTGTCTCTGTCACGTGAATTTTGTGTTGAATGGGAAAATAAAAATAAATCAACCTGATCTGAAGTTCTTCATCAAATGATGGAAGAAATTCTCAATAAAATCAAAATGATCGTCATCGCAATTCACAAGCATGAACATGAAGAATGATAAAATAGATTTTTATTTAGTTTGATCCGCAGCTTGACGTGTGCAATGATTTTTAGTATTAAAAATAATAAGTATGTGTTTTAAAAATAGATAATAGTTCGTTGTTTAAATTTAAAAAAGCAAACACAGCTACAGATACAGATGTAAAAGGTAGTAATGAAGGGCATACAACATGCAGTTCATAAATAAATTTGTAAAACAAAACGCACACAACAAACAATAAATCTCATCTTTCATCTACATATATTTGAACTCTTTTCTTTCTAGAAATATTCACATTTTTTCATCTGCCTGTGGCACTTTGCTACACCAATAAAAAAAAACACACACACTAACCAGAGCTCTTTCTCCGGGATGAATTTCCTGCACGAACTCGAACACAAACAAGCTACGGCACTCGGCACTCTGGGTACGTGGTAATCTTGTGCTTTGACTAAAATATTCGTCGTGTGATGAGTATTTTGAGTGTGTATGTGTGTGCGTGGGGAGTGATTTGTTTCGCTACCACGCACACCTGTTTCGGAAAGGACCAGAACACGACGCATATTCTACTAACTACGGCTTATGCTAACTAAAACGGATGGAATGCCATTCGGCGGGCAGCACACATTAAACACAATTAAAAAGAAAAACAGACGAACCGTTACCAATGTACACAGCACATATGAAACACACACTAAACAGGCAGCACAACACAACTGCACAGGAAGGATAGGGAAAGGAGGGAGTTTTTTCGTTTGTTTGTTGAATGAGATGGTCCGTCTAGTCTAGAAGTTGAATGGTATGGCTGGCTTCGGGTAGGAGTATCCGGTCGTTTCCTCCGGCGGCAGATACTCGGGTGCGGCGGTGGTAGGGATCTTTGGTGGTAGGGTGAGTGGGTTCGGTGGCTTAGGATAGTCGTAGCCGCAGGTACCGTCCGGATTGAGCTCGGCTTCGCTGCAGCCCTTGGTGGTCGTTGTTGGCCGTGGTGTTGTGGTAGTCGTCGTTGTTGTGGTTGGTCGCTGAAAATAAAAGCAGGAAACATACATTAAAACCACTTCGCTTCTTTAATTACTATCACAATTGGTTCCATGCTTACCCTCGTCGTCGTCGTTGGTGGCAGATATTCTTGCGCTGGTGTCCTTCTGGTGGTGGTCGTAGTTCGTCGGGTGGTCTAAAAGGCGCATCATTACGTTAAGTTTCTTCGATTAGCCACCAACCCACCAACAAGAACCCGTTTGCTTACCGTAGTAGGACGCTGAGTCGTTGTCGTGGAGACGCGATTCGGAAGCGTAAAGGATTGATCCGGTCTCGGGTAATCGTAACCACAGCTACCGTCCGGATTTTGCGCCGACAGTGGACACTTTGTGGTCGTCACCACACGCGGTGTCGTGCGGGTCGTCGGTCTCGTTGTGGTGGTAGTACGACGGGTAGTCTACAAGAGGTACAGATGGCAGATGGGTATGAGAAAAACGGAAGATATACTTTCGAGTGTCAAACTCACCGTAGTGGTTGGACGCGTAGTGGTCGTCGTGCGTCTCGTCGTAGTCGTCGGTGGCAGATACTCTACCGGAGGTGTTGTCCTTCGCGTTGTCTGTTAAAAAAAAACGTAAAAAACAAATTTTATACGGATCCTAAAGGAAGCTACCGCTTTCGCTTTTTACTACCGTTGTCGTGGGACGAGTGGTCGTCGTCGTACGGCGTGTTGTAGTTGTTGGTGGCAGATATTCCTGAGCAGGAGTAGTTCGACGGGTGGTGGTAGTCCGTCGTGTTGTCTGAAATATTCCAAAGCATATCCATCAGATTAATGCAAGAAACTTAAAATTAACACAACGCTAGCTACCGTTGTTGGTCTGGGCGTTGTTGTCGACACCCGGTTGGGCAGCGTAAAGGACTGGTCTGGCCTCGGGTAATCGTATCCGCAGCTTCCGTCCGGATTCTGTGCCGAAAGTGGACACTTGGTCGTTACTACGCGCGGTGGAGTCGTGGGTCG
>JXWZ01000952.1:0-18790 GCA_000956215.1 Anopheles farauti No. 4
CCCCTCGCTTTCCCCTTACCCTCGCCCCCACCCGCAGCGGGCATGAAAGCTTTGAGCAGCCCAAATTGACGGCGTTTGCCCTACTGCTCCAGTTATCGATCCGCCCGGCGGGTGGAGAAAGAGACTCCTCGATATGTCTCCGATGCAACTGCACCCCTTCCCTCCCCCTTCGGTGTCGCCCCATGTTTTCGGCAAAGGTGCTACCCAGCGTTCGTTCCCGTGCGACATAATTTCCGTGCCGGGTGCTGGGACGGAGCCAAAAACATTATGCAATACGGTTGTCCCGGGGAAGGGCTCCGGGGGCAATATGATTGCAGTTCGATGCATTTATTAGCCTGATTATGTCCTGGATTGTCCGCGTGGCGCGCGGTACGCGCGGGGGAAGTGTTTGACATCCTTTTGCGGGTGTGTGTCCGTGTTTGTGTGAGTGTGGCCCGTATCATTATGGTTGATGGTTGATGGCGATCGATATCGAAAATACGTGCATCGAGTGCATCGAGGGCTACGGGCGAGGAAAATGTGTGTCACACACCACGTAGCGCCACAGGATGTGCGGCGAACGTGCATTCTCTCCCACCAGTGTGCAGCGTATGTGAGTGTGTGTGCGTGTGTGCACACACAGGATAACAAGGAGCAATTATTTTCGATCGTCCTCCACCCTGCCGGAAGGGCTTTCACCTTGTAACCTCTCTCATTCTCCTTTTTCCACTTGTGTAATTTTTTTTTCTCTCCTCCACATTATGCTGCGTGCGAGGAAAGTTTCTCCGAAACTTGCGTGTGTGTGTGTGTGTGTGTGTGTGTGCGTGTACATATCCGAAAAGGATAACAGAACACTTCTGCACGGGCTCGAACGTGAGATTTTTACCAAGATATAAGCAGCGCACTTTTTTAAGTACGTGGATGAATTGCAACTAAGACCGATAGGGCGAAAAAGATCGAAAAGACCAAGAAGAAAATCAATATATGATTAATTCAACATGTTTGGCGCAAAGTAAGCGTACAACCAGGAAACACACTTTAGTAAAGGGTTATTACTGCAGGTTAATTTTTTTTTTTTCGTTAGCAGCCCGGATGTATGCAATTTAATGTATTTTATATTTTTTGGGTAAAAAACCTTCACGAATTTGAAGAAAAAAAACATATTTTAAAACCAACCGATTTGGATCGTATAAGTATTGAGTTAAATAAATTTAGTTTTCAAACTCGTTTGCAATTGACACAATTTATTTAAAAAAAAATCAAAAATAAATCTTTTTTTATTTTTTCGATACACATTAGGCTTTTTTTTTCGGACCCAGACAGCAAACACTAGCGCCTGAAAGTGTGCACCACGATCGCAATGATCGCTCGATTTGTCGCTCGCAGTGGCATTTCAATGTCTGTTGGCCAAGTTGAAGATGGATATTTTTCACTGTCGGCCATGCGCCGCAGGAAAAACCCCGGGCCGGTCCCGTCGTCGCTGCGTCGCTGCGTCGCTTGTTAATTATGAAAAGGGATGTGCATTATTGCATTCTGCCCGCTGTGTGACCTTTGCAGTGTTTTGGTGGTGGCCGCGCCGCCCCTTTCCCCCGCACGCCTTTTTTTGTGGGGGGTTTCTTTCTTTTTCAAACACGCCAACGGGAGATGGACGGGTGCATTTTTTCCCCGGTTTGCTCGTTCGGAAATCTGAAGTAAAAATAAGCGGCGTGGAAGGCAGCGTTCGCGGCACAAACGCATTTGGCGTGCGCTAGTTCGGGCGTTGCGGTGGTCCGTCCCTACTTTCCAAAAAGGAAAAAAAGATGAAACTACAAAATCTCGGCTTTACTGCCGCCCGCAAACCGACAAAACAGCCAGCGCTCGGCGTTTTACTCGCAGGAAACGGGGAAGGATGTGTGTGTGTGTGCGCTTTTTTTTCCTTTTTCGTGGCGGTCTGTTGGCACCGAATTCTGGTTTTATTTTCTGTGTGTGCCCTGTGTGCAGCGCCCGACCGTTGTCGGTGCATTTTGGCAGTTGGACAAGTGGCCTTCACCCAAATGCTCTGTCTCGCTCGCTTCGCTTCGCTTTTTCGCACACTTCCACCGTACCGCAATTCGCAATCATCTCGCAAAAAGGATTTCTCGAAAGGAGGTGCGATGCAGGGGAGGGTGGAAGTAAAAGGGGGCTCCTTCAAGATTCCATGCTACAGCAGTCCTTTCCCACGTCGAAAGACGCGAGGGTACGAGCTATGTACGTCTAATTCTATTTCCGCTCGCCCTTCCCACGGTGAGGAGTGTGTTTGTGCTGGGGGGGGAAGGAAATGCGAGCTTCACTTTCACGCCTGGGACGCGTGAGCGAGTGAGAGCGAAGCCGTGGAAGGAAAGTGATTTGTGACAAAAGAAGAGCGATAAGGAGGGCGGGTGGGAGGATGGTGCACTAGTTTGAGGAAACGGGCTACAGCTGCCCACTTCGCCACACATCAAAAGCCAGTTGTGTAAGGGGTGGAGGCAGCGAACGGGACAGGGCCCGAGCGCGGTCGAAAATAGGACACTCACCTAGGAAGGGAGTGAGGATGTTTTCGGGTGGCTCGCTCGGTGACAACGCCGCCGCTCAAAGGCTCATCTTCGCACGTACGAAGCGACCGAGAACGTTCGCGCACATGTACGAGCCCATTATTTCGAGCCATTCCGTACGTTTGTGTGTCCCTTCGTGGACGCACACGTGTACCTAAATTTAACCGACCACCCTACCGCCCGCTCTCCTCTCTCTCTCTCACTGCCCGCTTCCCCTGCTAAGGTTAAAGCGTGTGGTGTGATGTACGTGTTGCGAGACCTAAACGGACCTAAACGACGCAGTTGGATCAGATTCTGGGGAGCGAGCGCGCGCGCACGTTCGAAATCTGTACCCATTTCCCGTCGTAGCTATTATTTTTTCCAACACACGGCTCTGAGTGTACATTTTTGCGTAAGATCACATTCTGAGCTTGTGTTTTTGTTTTATTTTTTATGTATTTTTTTTTTATACGAATCTGTCACTATTTGCTTGCTGCGAATTTTGCTCTTTGGGTGGAGAAAGCGGTTGACAGGTGCCGGTAGTAGTGATGGGCGAAACGCTGTTTCGGGTGGATTTGATTGCCAAATCGATTAAAGCGGATTAAAATATGTTCGATTAGAAAGTGACCATCACTAGCTTGTAACGCAATAACAAAGGAGCGTGTTGGAAAATGTCATTTCGGGTGTGCACCATTTGTTGATGGCTTTACGTCAGTTATTAATCAATAAAATGGGTTTGTTTGCTGATAAGGAGTTCTCCAATAAGTATTTTTTATATATTCCAGTGGTGCATACATTGATGATCGTTTTATTAATATTATTTATCTCACCGTTTTTATGCAGGGTTTTTCGTAAATTGCGATTCTGTGGATTGAAAGCTTGAGTGGCTTGTTGTTTACTGCTCGAGCTGCTGCTTCTCTAATCGTTCGCAATGTTTTCCACAACGTTTACACGCGGCCCTGAACCTACAAACGTGGCTACAAAACGTCCGCAGTTAGTTGTAGGTCCTGCTAAAAGAAAGCAAAGAAATAATATGCCGATATTCCGCAACAGGTGGTTTTTTTTTGTTTTTTTTTTTGTCAACAGTTGCTCTACTTTGCCTCAAGCGCGTTGCGTTTTGGTGGGTACGCTGCGCAGTGGATCAGCTCCCGGGTCGGATCTTGCTTCGGCTTACAGCATAAATCGAAACGAAAGCACGAGAAGGCCCAGTTGTTTGTTTGGCGCGTCCCGTTGCGGTTGCACACAGCATGCCATCGCCCCGATCGCGTAAACATCTCCGGCCGGTCACGACCGTCATCCCGCGCGGGAGCAACGCACAAAACTTGCAGCGAAAGCATAGTCCGCGCCCCCGGGACGTGATGCGCGGCAGATTGTTTATTATTCGCGAACGGCAGCGTACCGGGTGCCGGGCACAGATATGATGTAAATAATGCGGTCCGGTCCGTTTCGCCGTGATGACACCGCGATCACGTTCGCTGACAAACGACGGCAGGACTTCCCGGAATCGCCATCCCTGCTGCGATGTTTTGAGTTGCTGCTGCGGTTGCGGTGGTGGCGGCCAGCACCGCCCGGTTTGCCGTCCGTTGCGGGTTGTGGACGGCTGCCCTGCTGCGCCTGGTGCAACGATGTTGCACTTTCCGCGCGCCTCATGCGCTGACTCATGCGAACTGATGATGCGAACGGGTTCGCCGTGGCGCCACGGGTGTCGATTGTAGCAGGTGACTTAATGATGCATTTTAGCCCCGGCCACCGGGGGCAACCGTGTGGCGTTTTGTGAAGTCATCGTCGCCCATCAATGCGTTCTGCCGCGCTCCTCTCCACGCAGGGTGCCGCTGCTAATTGAGCTTACTTCTCGCACGCACCACACTCACACACCGTGGTCCTAATTGATCTTTGCCGCTGTGTTGGATTTATCATTGGCCCGGTTCTAACACCCAGGCTTCATCCATCTTGCTGGACCTTTCACGAGCGGGAAGAGCGCCCGGACGGCACAATTTTAATGATCGGAAAATTAATGTACATCATCGTACCGGGCGCGAGGGAGGGGGCATTGTTGTGTCCGCATCCATCCGCCAGATATTCTGGATCATTAGCCCAGGTGTGGTGGTGAGTGTCGGTGTCGCGCGCGCGCTCGCGTTTGACATTCCCATCCACCGTGCGGAGACATCGAATTTCCACCATACTTTCCCGACCATTAATCGTAAGAGCGTGAGCGCTCGCTTCGCCCATCGTGACGGTGCATTCTCTCCCGTCCCCCCACCCAGCCGGGGGTTTGATGCGGTGTGTAATTTAAGCTAATTTACAGTGCCCGCGATTCGCCGCACCGTCGTGCATACGGCGTCCGAGATATGGCCACCGTCACCATAGGGGAATGCACCGGGCGGGTACACCCTTTTTCTGCGCAGCCCAAAATGAAGTTAATTTATAAAGCATGTACGCGCGGTGTTGGTGTGCGGCACAAGAAAGAACCCACCACCAGCAGCAGCAGCAGCAGCGTTGAAATGTCGTTTAAGATCCGATCGCACTCGGCGAGATCCGATCGCAACCTGGCGCTCTATTAGGAGAACCTGGGAGTGCGCTCGCGCTTGCGGGTTTCGGATTAGGGTTTTACCTGCTCGTCGCCCTAGCGCCCCCGGTGCTCGGACGGTTCGCGGTGGTGTGTAGTAAATGAGATTACCGATTGCCACACCGACTCACCTCGTCCATGAAATAGCACCACCGGTAATGGCGTTCTCCACTCGCGAGGTTCGGGACATAAAGAAGGGAGATTAGATAAAAATAAAAAAAATATAAAAAAAACACTGCACACGACCGCGGGGAGTGGGCAACGGGCCCGATGGGGTTGCGTAGATTGATGAGTTGATTGGATTTCGCGGCCCAACGCAGCGGCCCGGTGGATGCGAAAGAAAAGGGCCACGGAAAATTGCCTTCCCGTTCCACTGCCCCGCGACCGCCTCCCACGATCCGCACATCCATTAACCTTTTGCATACGACCGCGCGTCCGAATGTGGTGTGGCTGCGGCACATCGTTGCGTTGCTGCTAGATGCTTTTGCCAAGATATTGGAAGCGCTAGTGGATCCGCACGCCGCAGGAGCCAGGAGCGCAGCATAGAAATCTATTTAAGCTGTCTAATGTCAACATTGAGGTGTTGCACAGTCGCGCACGCAGGTTTTCAAACCGCGAACGGACCACCGTAAATGCGATGAGAAACTAACACCGAATGCTCAGAGGCAACTGTCAAACGAGAATAGAAACAAATGTAAACAGTCAAGCAGGAGCCGAACTCGCAATGTTTTTTTTTTTTTTTGTTGTAGGAGGTTTCTGTCACGAGTGTTTACGTTTCGTAAAATTTTTTATTGATTTGTGATTCTTCATTGCATGTATAAATATGTGATGTGTAGCTGTAAAAAGCGTCCAAATTCCTTGGCTGTGTTTCGACAGCCGTTGTGTTTTATAATTCAACCACAATCCATGCCTAATTTAAGTCCTTCCTCGATTGACATTTCCTGCAGTTCATTAATTAAGCGAAAATTCATCCGATTACGTAATTATTTAACAACCTTCTCGTAAAGAAAACTGCGGTTGTATTTTCAATTTGTACATATTTTTCTGCATTGTTTGTAGTGAAAACGGTGTTAAAAAAGCCAATAATTAAATGGCCAACTGTTAGTATGATTTTGACAACAAGACTCCGCGTACTGAATGTGTGTTGAGCGTTTTGACAGTTGGTTGTTTTGACATCCAGTGGCTTCCAACATGGCGGAAGCATGAGCACTACTTCAGGTGGCTCCACCGGCCGGCAGCTGTTGTGGTCCGAGGCACAGTTTCGCTTGCAGAAAGAAATCGGTGCCCTGCGCGAGCCACAGACACACACGCAAGCAAAAGGTGTGCACGCGTGCCGCTGCTGGCCGCGCTGGACAGCGTTCAAGTTTTCCGGCGGGCGGCTTATTTATAGTGCTCATTTGTTTAATATATGCATCGCGAGGCGCGTGCGTGATTGCGTGCCCTCGCTGGGCGGTGGCGCGGCTGGACCGGGCTGCGGTGGGTTGGTGGGGGTAAAAAAGCGACAATTAATTCGAGCGCATTAAAATCCCTTTTAACCGGGCGGAAAAACCCGGGCGTGTGCGGTGCGGGGCGCCGGTCCCCGCGGCTGAGGCACGGTGCGGTGAATTATTTGGTCGTGAAATCGTACATTTTCGTTCGCACTCGCTCGCTCGCACCGGGGTAAGGGTTACGCTGATTGCTTGCAACGCGGTCCCTGGGCGCGACCCGGGGACGTACGTCCAATCAGGCACCCGGGCGCACTGCAGCCTCCGGAGCGCCTCCGAAAGCTTGATCGTTTTCGTGCACGCGTGATCAAATTAATGATCGTTTCAACTTCTCGCGCCTCTCAGCTTCCCATTCCCTTGATTTTTTTCCTGCACCGGTGTATACCAGCCCGGGAAGTAACGAGATATAAGTTGCGAAATTAATTTCCTCCCTGTCCCACCGCTCCCCTACCGCGCCCAGAAGCTCCTAGCGGACACACTCGGCAGCTTTGTGTGCGGGTGCCCATTTCCTGATCGATTTCCGCGGCTCGCCGGAGCGTGTGGGCGGGGATACGGCGTACGTACGGTTTCAAATTGCGGGCAAACACCGTTTCGCGCCTGCCACGGCAGGTCTCGGGGCTCAGTTTCAGCAAATTAGATGCGGGAGGCGCCCCGCGCCCGCCCGGCCGCCATTTTTCCTTCCCGCCCCAGCGCAGGACGGTGCTCGCTGGGGGAAGGCAAACATTAGTTGGACGTGGCCGATCGCCTCCACACCGTGTACGCCTTCAACCCGCCGAATATACTGCCACACATTCCAGCAGATGGGCCCGTATTTCTTCCGCGTATTTCACCGCGGTGCAAGCTATGATTTTCCACCCACCCAGCCCGACGATGAGGGCCGACCGACGCAAAGGACACCTCATCTTGCGTTGCCGAGCGAAAGGGAGCGTGTTTTGCAACGAGCCGCCGACCGCCTGCGGCCACTTTGCTGCGACCGACCGCATAGGGATCACCTCAAAAAGGTACCTGACAGCGCAAGCTTTCGTTTCTGGTTCACGCAAAGACGATATTTGGTATTTCATTGCTTTCAAACGGCGATCGAAAAGTTTGCGAAAATACTCACGCATATAAAGAAAAATATGTTAGAATCATCAACCTCTTCTCTTTCTCTCCTTTTTCTCTTAAAAAGATTTTTTTTTTTAATTTATTTGAATGTAAAACCTGTTACACGCAATACATCAACCATTTAATATAATTCATTTCATGTCATAACCTTATTTTTTTGATATCTAACTGGCGGCGGCCATTTTGAATGAGTTGATGTTAAATAAGTCCACATTCGAAATGTATGATATTAATAATATTTTTTTAATTTTTTCTTCCTTATCCTCTCATGCTTACTCGTTTACAAACGTTGTTCTCCGTATCTTGCCCTCAGAGCCAGGATTTGTTTAATAAAATAGGTTCAATTGAGATTAAATTTTAAGCTGAGCGTTTTATTTATTCGTGTATCTGTTTATGCACGTTTTTTTTTTGGAAGATTCGTCCACGTACAAAGCGTATTTTTAGGCCTGCTTTTGGTCGCATGAGTTGCAACTAGCAAATAATTTCCGATTTTACCCTTACCAAACGGAATAGAAAAGCTCAACAGACTTTTTTTTTTATTTAAATCAAGAAGTAAAATGGCTCCCACCTTCGTCTCGGGTTCAATTTTCGCTCCGTTCAAACCCGCGACCGAAATGCTTTCGCCCCCAACCCCGGGCTAGGTACGGCAAGCCAGCATTCCAGGCCGGCACGGAAAATCTGCTGCACACAGTCGTACGCGAAGGGTTCGGTCGCGCGTGCCTGCCGCGTTCGTACCCGGCACAAGATAACGCGCAAAAATTTATTGACCACCTAATCGCGAATGCACACGCGGGGCGCGCTCGTCTCGGCGGCGAAAAACCGATTGACCACCGGTCCCTTCCCGCCCCCGCGCCTTTTCGCCACTCACCCGATCGGAGGCTGATTAGCGTGCGCCCTTTGCTGCGTGTTCCCTGCCGGTCTGCCCTTTCTTGAGGCACGGCGGTGAAGAGGCGAAGGGGTGGAACATTCGCTCGTTCGTTCGTGGTTTTTTGATGCCGTTCTTTCCGCCCTCCCCTTCGCACGCCGGTTTTTTCTTTCGCCTTGCGTGTGATGCGTTTTTTTCTTTGTTTTTTTTTTTCCCCGTGCCCGGAACGGGGAAGGACTATTTGTTGTTTGGGTTTTTGCTGGTTTGGCCGCTGCGGTTTTTTGCGCGTGCGCGCCTGCGTGTTTTATCTATCTTGCGCGCGTAACTCCCGCCCCGGTGTGCGGTTCGCTCCGTCCGTCGCTCCCTCTCGCTCACTCACACACACCATCTCGTGGTGGAAAAGAGTCGCTGCGGGTACGCAAGACGCGGGAAACGGTAATTTACAAGATTATCACTACGCTATTATTATATTGCATTATGGGGATTTTCTGTCAGCTTCATTGCGCCCATTCGTTGTCGCAAAGGTACGACGCACCCTCCGTTCCACGCGCGGTTCGTGCTCCGGTGGTTGCCACCCGTTTTATTTTGCTCCGGGGCGCACCCGGCCACAAGTTTCGGAGTGGTTGGGATACCCGTTAACCCTTACCGGGCGCAGGCTCCACCGGGTGGTCATGAAACGCGTTGCTTTCCGGTGCAGAATTCTTTCCGCAGCAGCAGCGAATTTTACCACCAATGGCGGAAATTCCAGGGCTGAATAACCGACATTGTTCAGCCGATTTTTCGTCAAGAGTTCATGCGTTCATTCGCGGTCACGGTGAAACATACCCAGGAAACATCGCCAAATAGTGTCCGTATTGTCAACACTAAGAGCCAACAGGCAAGCGTCGGTTCCTTCCAATGTAAAGCTCTTCATCTGCGTTTTCATTTACATTTTAAATTCATTTTTATGATACAAAAAAAATATAAAAAAGTAAAAAAAAATCTACAAGCAGTAAAAAGCGAAAGTAAAATTCGTACAAAACCCTGTCCGCTGCCAAATTTGTTTCATGAAAACGTACTTCGTTAGAAACTGCTTAAGTTACAAATAAGAGCTTTGAGAATCCGTTTCGATCGTTCCGGGGACGATCGAGTTTGCCGGGCAGGACGACGGAATTACACAAATGAACACAAATATTTGCCCGAATGAACACTTCCACGTGCTGAAAGCGAAAGTTTGGTTGCTTGTTGTGTTTTGTCTGTCAAAAATTTAATTTTTTTTTTACATTTTTTTTAACACACACCGAATGAAAGGGTTAATTTGCTGCTCCGCGTGCGTTTGCGTGCGTTGTGGGAGGAGAACTGTTGATACAAGAAGCGGCGGAGAAAAGCATACGGAACAACCGGCCGGCAGGCGGCGGGTCGCGCGGGACGGGGAGATTTGTTTATGTGGCTGCATGATCGCTTAATATAAATAATTCCGCGAACAAGACATATACGCACACGCTCATTACCCCCAGGGCGGGAATGGAATTCGCGTACCCCGTTTTGCGGTTTCGCGGTTTCGCGGTTTCGCTGACCGCGGGTCCCGCCGTTGCTGCCACCCTCGTGTCTGTTCTGCTTTCGTTTCAGTTTCGCGCAAATTTTCCTTGTGGCTGGCGTGGTTGCGTTTCGACCCCCGGGGGTAGGTCACGGACTCGGCCGGGGGTTTTCTTTTGTGCGATTTTGGGTGAAAAATTTTAATGATTTGTTCGGCGGTTATTTGTTTCCCCTGCACAATAAGCAAAGCGTTACCGTTGCATTGCAGAACGGCGAACCCTTTATCTTTAGCCGCTTGTGGGTGACGTTCGCGTCCCCCGTAATGCTCCACACGTCGCCCGCTTCCTTCCTCACGCTACCTGCCCCTTCGGTCCCTCCCGAAATGGCGCGGAAAAAACAAATCGCGTAGGAGGCGGGCGGAGAAAGCTCTCACACACGGTGGGACGGGAAGCAAACAAATGACGCAGCATCCACCGGCGAGCGCTGGGTGGCGAAATGAAGATTTGCTGGCGGTGGTGGTGACCAACGCTAATGCCGTGCGTTGCGTGCTGCCCGGCCCTCCCCCAACCACTTCTTCCGGGTGTAAGGCGGGCGCGCATGCTTAAGCACCACAGTTAGGCAAGCAAGATAAATAAAATAATTAATGAATCCTCTCTCTCTCTCTCCCGCGCGCGCGCGCGCCCATGCTCCCTTTTGCGCAACGAAAGAATGGTGCGAAGGAAAAATGCGTAAATGTTGTCGCTGCTGCTGCTGCCGCAGTTGCGGTGGTGGGCATGCAATTTTGCGCGCAACGTCGCCGTCGTGCCCTGCAATCATGAGATCTTATTTCTTCGCCGCCTGCCCCGCAGGGCGCAGGGCCATCGCGTTCGCGGAAACACGCGAGGGCACACGAGGGCGCGTGATGCGTGGGCAACACGGCGAAACAAGAAAATGGCAACAAAAAAAAAAAAAAAAGAAAAGAGCTGCAAAGCAAAGCACAACAACAGCACGAGATGACGTTTGTGCGCACACAGCACATTTTTTCTGCGTTTTTTTTATTATTTTTTCTTTTTTAGCATCTTCATGGTACCATGGTTTACGGTGAGGATGCAACAGTTTGCTTTTTCTTGCACTTGCTATGCATCTGCCCTGTCACGTTGCATCACTTTCATGTGTGAAATCAACTGCAAAGCTTACTTGCATAAAGTTTTAAAATAAAAAATAAATTTTTTTTTTTCATTACGTGTCTCTTTCGAATGCGGCTAGTGGCGCCCTCTTTTGACTGGAACTGTTTTGTTTTTTTTTTTCTCGAAAACTTTTCTATTATTCGTCCACAAAAAAAAGTGGTCCATACATACCGGGATAGTTATATATATTCCTCTCGCAGTTTGGTGCGCCCGAGTCATTATGGCATGCGCTACGGTTGTGACATGTTCCTGGTGTGCGCTTGCTTCATTCCACCACCGGTGGCTACCGTACGGACCGTGGTGAAATCAGTGTACCCATTACTCATTCGTCCCCCAGGCCGCTTGCGCTCGCCTGGCGGCGTTTCCCTGCTGCATAGATCACGTTCCCGATCGGATCCGAACGTTCCCGGCGCAAGAAAAGATGCAGCTAGTTGAGGTTGTTTTTCTCTGCATTTGTTCGACGTCGCTCGGACCTCGGAAAAGAATCGCGCTGAACTCTTGAACTCACGCCCAACTCTGGCACCCCCGGTACGGGCCGTACGCAATCAAGCGCGGGCTCGAACGGTGCGTAGGCGTCGGACGCACCAATCCACGCTCGCGTTCTCGCTCGCCCGGATCTGTCAACACCTTTACCCGCCCGCGCAACCGCGCTTGCCGGGCGTTGAGTAGGAAATTCAACGCCGCGATCGGATAAGCAAAGGCCGCCCGCCTTGCCGTGGACGCTATCAGCAGCAACCGATCGCGGGTAGTCCGATTCCGATCGCTTCGGGCTTCCCGGCGCGGATCGCTTTTTCGCGGCTGTTCCGAACCGACTGGGCTCAATTACAAGCGATCTTTTCGTTGTTTGGGAAAGAGGGGGGGAATGGGGGAACAAAAATGTACAGAAAAAGCAACACAACTTCTGGGCGAGGTTATCGCCGTTTCAACGCGTTGCAGATCTCGCCTCGTTTCAAATCTCGCGTCTTGTCAGGATCATGCGATCGTGGCGGTTCGGTTCTAGGGGCTTCCTCCTCGCACCGACCGGGCAAGTTTGCATATCCACGCGGAGGTATTTAATTAAAGGTGGCTAAAGACTTGTTACGTCGCGCGCGAGGCGATCCCGAAGTTCGGTACTTGCGGTGGTGCGCTCGAGTGTGTGGATGTCCCCAGGACCAAGCCGTTTGATGTCCGACCGGGTTCGTTCATTACGGCTTCTGGAGCGCACGCGCACGTCTACCACACACACACACACCGTCGAATCCAATTCCCATACCGCGCCCGGGTCCTGGGTCCTTATTGCTTTTTTTTTTATTTTTGCCTTCCCGCGGCGTCTTATCGCGTTCCGTGCGATCTGTGGCTGCGAAGCGAAACTGGAGCTGTTGCTGAGAGGAAGGGGGGGGTGGAATGTGCTGTGTTGTGGGTGCCCATCGACAGGTTTGCACCGGTGGCCCGTCGGGAGAAGCTCGCCGAAACGGAGGCGGCGATCGTGTACCGCCTGTCACGAGCGCATGTTCGCTGTCAGGTTCGCTGTTGCGCTCTTCCCCGGCGCGGGAAAAGAAGGCCGCAAGAAGGTGCGAAACATGTGGCGAGCGAGTGCGAGACCTGCTTCGCTCCGGGCTCACCAGCCACTCGGACGGATGATGATGACGACGATCAAGCGGTGCGCCCGTCTGCCCGCCACAAGTCGGCCAGAAACCTGGGCCAATATTTTGACAATCGTCAATTAAGCCCGATCGGTACGCTGCATACATTATTCGCACCGCTTTCGCGCGCGATCATGCGCTCAGGAAGATCCATTATTAGGGCTCGGGATTGGGAAAATTAAAGACGATGCTAATTTCAACGAAGAAAAAAAAATAAAAAAAAAATCTTTGACAGAAACATGCCGGCTCTAATTCGGACATTCGGCTCGGCTGCTAATTGCTGCCCACCGCGCTCACGATAATTAACTAACGAATTGTCTCCCTTTCCACCTCCCTCTTTTCCCGTTTCCTTCACAGCAGCGTAAGCTGTCACCGACATGGGCAGTGATCATTACTGCTTGAGGTGGAACAATCATCAATCCAACCTTCTCGGGGTGTTCAGCCAATTGCTCCAGGACGAGAGTCTGGTGGACGTTACACTCGCTTGCTCAGAGGGCGCCTCCATCCGAGCCCACAAGGTAAGGCTTTTGTTTTGTTACGTGTTTTGCTCTCCTTTTCAGGCCCACTTTGTTGCGCGAACCTCAACCGGGACCGTTCGTTGGGGTTGGGGTTTTTATTTATTTTTTTTTTTTTTTTGAGACCGAGAGAGAGTCGTGAAAATTCCGACTAGAGACGCGCCCGATAAGCGTTGACCCCGTGCGTGCCTGCCCGCCAGAAACTTCCTGCACTTCTGCTGCGCTGGAGGGCTCCGAACTGCAGAAGGGCACCGACCGGACGATCACGATCTTTCGCGCGACGTTTTTTTTTTTTGTTTTTTTTTTTTTTTAAACCGCGCTCGTGATGGTTCGTCTTCAATCCCCCATCCCATCGGCATCACGCAGCATCACGTGTCGTGGGCACGGATCGAAATAGGAGACGCGCTGCCTGGGAGATAATCGCATTAATAGTATATTATGCCACCGTCGCAGGGAGCGGACGGGTGCTAGGGGAGGGAGACTGCAAATAGAGCAAAATCGGATCGTTGTGCTTTTTTTTTTTTTTTTTTTTTTTGTTTCTTGTTGCCCTTGCGTTGGTCCGCGTGGAAAATCATCTCCCGCTGCAAGATGGGGCTTACAAGCGTTCGCCAGCGAGCCGGGGTCGTGCTCGGTGCGCCATGCGCTGGAGATATGTCTTGACTGGAGCAACACACCCCGAAGGATCCATAGAGCACCGGGGCGACGGACGAGCAGCCTGGGAATACGGCGACGCTCAGGCGATCCTTCGTTCGGCGGGAATGGGAACATGGCGGCGGTTCTTGTACCGCCGCGAGCAGTGCAAACCGCTGGTGGAGCATCGTTTGCGCTTTGTTTCGCGCGCGCAAACGTGCAGCGGGTTTCCCACACCGGCGCACCAGGGCATCGGGCTGGGAGATCGCTGAACGTGACCTAAAACACGGACCACGACGCGCTGTTTGCCGCACGCCGTGTACTCGAGTAGTCGTTCTTTTTTTTTTATTTTAGTTTTGTTTTTTTTTTTATGATCCGAGTAGATGAAGTCTAGAACTGACCTTCGCAGAACTGCACGGGTTCGTTTTGGGGCAAAAGCCCGCAACGATCTTGCTCGTGGCCGCTCGTATCTGCCGATACGTCGAGCGGCTTTCATTTTCCGCCGCGCAACGCCCGAACGCCCGGCCTAACCTCACTTCGGTTGGGAAGAAGGCGAAAAGCGACGCTGCGCAAGCGCACGCTTTCCAAACATACTTCACACGCGCGGAGTTCGCTTCCGGGAGTGCCTACATATATCTCCGCAAGATGCCGGATACCGATCGCGGCAGAAACACCACCCACAACCCAGGACCAACGCTTCCAACGCGTCCCCACCCGCTTCCCCCCTCTCGCCGGCGGCCAGAAGTGTGTGTGTGTGTGCTCGAATTTCTTCCGTGTCTCGTTTCCCGGCACGACGCGCTGGGACGCGCTCATTATCATAGCCGTAACATCTCGCGCGTCGTGTTTCCCCCCCCTCCCCCCGGGCCGCCGCCGTCCAACAGCCAGCACAACCTGTTCCTTGTTCCCTTGTTGGTTTTCGGTTTTGTGTTTTTCCTCTTTTCCTCTTGCGGCCTACTTTGCACCCGGGTGCGAAGCGGACGGCAGCGAAACACCCACTCGTGTTGTCCGAGGTCAGCACACGGGCGGGCGAAACAAAAACGCGCGCGGTTTTTGACGGCCGTCGGTTCGAGCGAAGTTCGCTCGGGTTGGGCCGATTTCGCGCCCCGGAGCTGGGAAGGCGATGCGAGTTTTACGGCAGAAAGACCCCGTGTGTGTGTGTGTGTGTGTGTGTCACCGCAGCCGATGGACGGCGAACGCATGATTTATGGGCCGTTTGGTCCAAGAAATCCGTAAAGAAATCGCTCGCGGGCTCCGAGTGGACACGTGCGGCCGTTCGAACGAATGGTTCATTTGCAAAAAAAAAAAAAAGCCCCTCAGCTCGAGTCATCCCGAACACACAGAGGTTAATTGATGGCGACCGGATCGGTAGTGTTCCAGGTTCTTTACGCAACCCCGTCCAGGTGCCATCGGGGCGCTCTCGATGGAGCAGAAGTGACCGTGTGATGCTAATTACTCGAGCACATCCTCGATCCCGCCCGTCCCTGTGTGTGTGTGTGGCGTATGGGGAAATGGAGCAGCAAATGTCCGCAAGGCAGCAACATTCGTTCCGACTTCATTAAGAAACATGAGCGCGCACGTGGAAGCGAAACGCCTCATCCGACGGGCATTTACGATCATCTGGTCCTGTGGTTGGTAATTGTTTGCCGCGCCAAGCACAAGCGCCGGTGGCAGCGTCGGACCCAATTACTTCGAGGCGGTGCGCATGAATATTCTTCTGCGGCTTGTGGATGATTTTTTGCTTCTTTTTCTCTTTGGTTTTTTGGGCCACCAACAGCACATGTCACTTGATTACTCCCTGGCTCGCTGTGGTCCGAGCCGTTCTAGTTCGGTTAACCTCACTTTGGGGCCGCGTTTCGGTCACGGCATTTTCCGCGCAGAAGTCACCTTGCAGCTAAGACAAACTGATGCGAATCGAGCCACGTTTTTCGCTGGACCCGAAGCTGGGTTCTTACTCGAAGCGAACCCACCTTTAATCGTGCGTGACTCTGTCGAACTACAGCCGAAAGATACGACCGACTAACGTTTGCTCCCGTCGAACATTGTACGCCTGCGACTCGGACCTACGCATCCTCTGCGTGGCAACAACGTTCCGTCCCAGACGTGCGTGTGCGTGTGTATGTGTGCCACGATCTACCGCACACACACACACACACACGGACAAACGCGCCCGGCATTAGAAGGAGAACGATGGAGTATGTGCGAATTCGCCCTCTATGGCCGTTTTTGTTGCGCCTCGTTTATATTCCCCGCACAGGCTTTTGGATCATCTTTTCGGCCGGACGCATTATACGCACGCATTATGGAGGCAGATTCGTGGACGTTCGAAAGAATGGAGCAGCAGGGAGGGAGAAGGCTCTTGTGTTTAGTCTTCCAGGCCAAATGACGTTGAAATCAAACGTTCTACTACTGATGCTAGCCCGAACGTCAGCATCAAAAGCTAACCCTAGTTTGTTTTTTTTTTTTGCACACTTTGCCTCTCTTGTTTCGCTTCTCCGGTTGCTATCTCCAACGTGCGTTTCTGTCTAACGCGCACCCGTCGCAGTTACTACTCACCCCTAACAGGGGTTGTGCGCTGCGTTGCGGTGTGAGTGTTTTCTTCTTCTTCCTCTTCTTTTTTATATTATATATTTGTTGTTCCGTGCAGTTTGGGCCCCCTTTTTTTTTCGACGCTACCGGAGGGGTCTCCACCAGCACGCGTCCACGCAGCGTTGCCTTTTCGGGCGGTCGTTGAACTCGCCGCGCGTCGGGGAAAAGGGGGGGGGGGGGGAGTGAACGAAAAAAAAAAAAAAAGCGTAAATGGTGTGCGTGCGGCGTTGTCACGGGCGAATGTCAAGGTGGTTTCGGTTTGAAAAATGGACCACAAAAAAAACACACACACACACACACGCGCGCCCGACCTGAAGGTGCGGGAGTCGCCGGCTGTTGGGCCGGCCGAGCGCCAAGATAAATGAATTCGAAGTTTGCGCTTATTTGCGCAGATAGCGTGCGGGGGGCCAGCTTGAAAGCGAACGCCGCCGACCTCCGCAAAGGAGATGGGCGAACAGCGCAGCGTGCTCATCTGCGGGGTTTTTTTTTTTAGGAGCGGGCGACGCAGCCGTACCCGACCTGGCTGTGTATCGACGCCCCCACCTCCGCACACACACACACACACACACACACTACCCGAACGCTGCTACGCATACGCGTACGCGTGCACTAATTGACGGCAGGCTTTGTGGAGCACTGGAGGCGCTTCTTCTACGTCCGGAAGGCAGCGGGGGGCGAACGAACCGAAACGGTGGAACGAATTTTGAGTCTGTGCTGCGGCACGCACGAGTGAGACGCAAACGTGTGCGAGAGAACGAAAGAGAGAGAGAAAGAGAGAGAGAGAGAGACACGCACGTAGCAAATTCAATTTGCAAGCTTCTGCGCGGTTTAGAAGCTTTGCTAGAGGCGGTGGCACTCGTTTACAGCACGTTCCAAGCTGGATCCTCGAGCAACGAAGCAAGAAGAAAGTATTAATCTGTTCCCTCAAAAAACACATTCGAAGGCCAACGGCAACGTCTTGTCTGCTGCCTTGTCCCAACGGCACTTGAGACATTTTTCACCGCTGATTGATTGGGTTTGGCACGCTGAAACGTGTTTGACCTTCACCAAGACCTTCGGGCGATGTGTGTGCAGGCTGTGCAGGATCGCCTATACAAACATGGGCGGATCGCACTGACGAGGCTCGAGCGTCGGCTGTCATCTTTCGCGCGAGCGCTCCAAATCCAACAGCCAGAAGAGATTGTTATCGTGACGTGCGCTTAGGTGGATTAGCCTTCCAAACACGGGACGAACAACACGACCACCAAACAAAAAAAAAAATGGCCAACGTCCCCGTTGACAGCGGCACTTTCCACTCGGGCAAATCAGCTAAGCGCAGTGACGTCACCGACGTCCGAAGCTCGCCTGACGTGCGTACGAAATCGTTTGCACGTCGCACTCCACCGGGACGTTTGCTGTTTTCTTCCTTCCTTCCCCGCACGCCGCCTTATCTGCGGTAAAACTATTCCGCTCCCACACGTGCCTCCTTCGCTCCCCGCCATCGACGCTCTCCGCCCGATCGTGGTGGACGCCGATTGCGTAGCTCCAAAATCTTATCTTCCGTGTGTGTGTGTGTGTGGCTTCACGCTTGGCCCGGTTTGGGGCACGCACCCGGCATTTGCGAGCCAGAACAGCGCGTGCGCTTGTGTGTGTGCGTTGCGTGCCGGAGTTAGACGCTGTACGCAAGCGAAGCGCATGGAAGCCAAATAGAAAACACCCGGCTAGCTTCCCGGACGCGCTTGTTTTTTTTTTTCCTGCTGTATTCTTTCGCTTAGAATTCGTTTTGTTGCCCCGTTTAGGTCCCTGGTTTGAAGTTTGCGCGTCTTTTTAGCCGGTCGGGAGGCAAAAACTGCCACAAACATGTGCGTTTCCAACACTTAGCGAAGGCTCGTGTGTCATTCGAGAGGGGTTTTTTTTGAGGCAGATTTTATGCGCCAATAAGATTTTTTTGTCGACATTATTAGCAATTGTAGAAAACTCCGTAATGGGTGCAGATTCGCGTGAAGAGATAGGATGTTCCCGATCGAATTTGATTGTAGCGCATCTAAAATACAGTGCGCCAAATTCAAATCCGGACACTTTGAAATTGAGCAGTCGTCTAGCTTTGCGCTCGATTTTCGCGTACTCGGAAATAATATCAATATTTTTTTTTATCACATCTTCTTTGTACACCTTCGTACAAAGCAAATGCATAAAAAACGGTCAAAAAATTCGTATCTAAGCGACGCAATGAACAATCGAGTGAGAAATG
>JXWZ01000956.1:0-29258 GCA_000956215.1 Anopheles farauti No. 4
TGTTGCTGCTGCTGCGAGATGTATAAAAATAAAGCCAAGAAAACGTCATAACTACAACGCGCTTTAATTGCGTTAACAACCACCAGACGCAACAAACGAGCCTCTCCCTCGGTGCTGCGTCGCACTTTCGCAACCCAAACGATCTCGTATGTGACCCGCCAGGAGTTGTTTGGATCACGCCATACGCAAATAAACATTGTTTACGCATGCTGTTACTACAATTTCGTCATTTAGTAGGCGATAAATAAACGGGTTTGCAAACGTATGAAGATTGGGTACGGGGCTGATTGCTGCGATTGTGGGAACCTATGGGAATGGTACGGAAGGCGATCCCACGCGTATAAAAGTAAAAACCCCCACCCCCTTACCCGACCGGTCAGCGCAAATGGCGTGTACGCTTTTGTTTGCGACGCTTCTATTGCGCCCGAAAGCGGTGGCATTCGGGTGGGTCTTTGCTGGCTGGCGAGCATAAATTAGCATGTGCTTTTTTTTCGTTTTGAATGAAAATTGGGTGTAACACGCACATTTAGCGGGCGAGAGTTTGTCTGGCTGGACGTGGGATGGTTTCGCAAGAAATTTTGAACAAAACACTTCCAGTGGAGCAGGTCGCACGCGAGATAAGATGGAGTGCGTTCGTTTGAGTGAAGTGTTTGTTCGTGCTGAGTGCGGTGTATATGAATTAGAATTGATGAGGATGTGTACACGTTGACTCAGCTCGATATTTTGAAGAATTTTTTTATGTGAAAACTTTATGGCTGTAACGATAAATAATATTTTTAAATATTTTTACATCACAAAGTTATTTGGGGTTTTTCATTACAGGGATTTCAAAATTCTAAAAATTACGTTAAAATATTTTCCCAATTTAATGATTTCCAAAATTGAGATTACAGTGCCTTTCACCATAGATATCGGGTTTGTTTCATAACCCTCCAATCACGATAGTGTCACCACCACGAGCCTATCTCATTAGACGTCTTTTTCACTTTCAACTCAATCAATTTATGGACAGGAAATCGAATTATACACCCACACGGGAGACAAACAACGGAGACGACAACGAACCGACTTTCATTAGATAATCTTCCATCGTGTCGCGGCGCGCTTCGCTTCAAAACGCCGAGCGTTCTAGGCACGTACCAGTCCCGGTGGTTTGGGAAACTCGGTCTTAGATTGGATCGTTAATCAACGTAAGTGTAACGAACCGCCCACCGCTGGTTCTGGTTGCCGAATTGACGCGTTTGTCGCTCAATAATCACCTCTTTGGAGAGGATTGAGCAACGGTGCGGCAGTAACCTGCCCGGCCCTGCGCATTCGAACCGGAATCGTGAGGGATGGTTTGATTAGCTGAACTGGTTTATGCTCGAACCGAAACGAGCAATCGGTGAGGCGCGAGCTCGCACGGGCATTAACGAGCGAGTGAGTCACGTCGTAAAATCTAACGAACCCAACCCTTTAAACGCAGCCCCATCCTAGTCGATCCGACGCAAATGGTGGGCTTGGGGCGTGCCGAAGATTACGTTCCTTGTACTTATCATCAAGCCATTGGTGCCCTGGATGTAGATGCATTCCAGTCCAGTGCGACTTTGGATTTCATATTGCGCTCGAACCGAGTGGTATCGAGTGTAAATAAAAGTTACAATTTAAAAATTTGCCATTTTACAAAAAAAAACTCCTCTGTGGGCGGCGACCCAGTGGGCACGATGGGGTACGGACAATTTACGATCGTACAAATGCACATGCGTGACATTTCACCCACTTCGTTCGCGGTTTGGCCGCTCCCGAGCTGGAGCGGTCCTTTCCTGGAGCGGTGTAAACAAAACATAATTCATTCATCAGATTTCCCATCCCCACCGGCAAACCGGCGAACCGTTGACGCTCAGAGGGCTGCTCAGCCGACCGAACCGGAGCGAATCGGTGTGTTTGTGTGTGTCCGGTGCAGCCCACAATTCTGGTGGGAAGACCCGTAGGAGGTCGTTCTCGTTGCGAAAACGCTTGCCAATATAAAAACGCGTAAAAAAAATCCCAAACCAACCCACCCAGCCCAGTGAAAGTAGTCGGCAAGAATCGAGGTCGACTGGTCGACTGTGTGAAGGAGGAAGTTAAGCCGCTAGTACCGCCTGCACCGCGCACCGTTCTGAGCAATCTAGAACGGGTGATCTCTGTGGGAGTGGTTTCAATTGAAAATGGTCTGCAATTTTTGCCATAATAACACTGCCCGGGCCCATCCGGGTAAAAGATGAAAAGCCTCCCGGTTCCGGTGTCCGGCCGAACCTCGCCGGCTAGAACGGGGCGAATGGAAAGTGAGAACTTTCCCGCAATTGTTGCGCGCAGATGTATTCATATCACGCCAGGGTGGGTCTTCACGGTCGAGAGAGCTTGCATGGGGAATTTATTACATTTTCTCCGCTGTATGGCTTGTTGTTGATGTGTAGATCAATTTTCACTCGACGTCTAATGGTGAATACAAATTGTGAACATCGTTGTTACAATTGTAAACCCTGCCGGGTTGTTATTTTTAATTGTCAGATTAGAAAAGGAAAGTGTTTCTAGTGGAACGAGAACATTTATGATTTTTTCAAAGTCTAATGATTTAATTTTTAAGTATATGAGTACGAAATTAAAGTTTTTGATGAAACAGGCAAATAAAGCATTCACAAAATAGTATTTGCTGTATATTTATCTTGTTTTCTAAAAAAACACATGGAATATGCACAATTTATGGTCCGAAAAATCTGATTTGATCCATAGCAGAAGTTATTGAAGCGTTACTCTGGAACAACGTGCTGTAAAATGCACCAATAATCGGCTAGTCGCGTACAACAAAACTGCTTACCTCCAAGTTGTGCAACCATTCGACCACTGTATGTGTGCGGATAAATTTTACGATCTCCGCCACTCGCAATATCGCAATATCGAAGCTGAAGTTACGCGACGTAGATCATTTTATGGATGTCTTTTCGCTTTGGGTGGAAATTGCCCCGAGACACGAGTAAGGAGAGTTTTATTGATCACGAATTTATTACCCCTTTGGCGATTTGGTGCGGATTTAGTTAGCATAACGGCCAATGAAGCCGGATCCCGTCGATGAGGAGCATAAATGGGTCGTTAAAAAGGAAGTTATGCAAATGCATGCAACTACCTTGGAGTGTTCTCACTTGCGTGAGGAAAGTGAGATGTCGATCGTAAAAGTCACCCTTCATTAGGACGCGCCGGTCGCTCCGGTCGCAATGGGCACGGTGGCATCCGCGCAGGAATCTCGGATTTTCGAGTTAGTTCAATAAACTTTTACGATGCTTCACACCGTCAAACGGTTGGGGGTCATCGGGTGGCGGAGCCGGGTCAGCCGGTTGTACTCCATTTTGCGCAAACGGGTTTCAGATGCCACTCGTCTCGCGCCACAGGTGTCCTCTACGCACCGGCTTTCTTTCGGGTCCGGTTACGAGCGAAGTGGTAACAGCCAGCCACACACCGGGACAGGTGAAACGTTCCTTGCATTCCGCTTGCCCACGGCCCACTGCTTCCTCTCGCGCAGCAGATGATCGATTGAACCCGCGGCAACATAGTCGCGGTGTGGTTGTGTACAGTCAGGGTCAAACTCCGCTTGCGATCGATCGTTCATCCGCTCCGATGGCAGCTGCGCGGTGTCTCGCGCAAGCAGATTATGGCAAATATTTACCTCGCGAAGACTCGAACAGGAACAATGTGCTCAACTTCAGTTGGTTCTGTTCAAGCAGGATTTTGTAACAAATGTGGTAAAATAAATTTCCCCCATCCGTCATGTGGCAGATATTGATGAAGCGATCTGATCGATCGCTTGAGCGGGAGTACTTGCCAAAACAAGCCTCTTTAACGTCCGGAAGAAGTAATTCCCGCGTGCCGCTACCCATGTGCCGATCGGAATCGATCGTTAATTGATCGTATTTCCGCGATCGAAAAGAAAAACAAAAAACGTTTCGGAATCGTTTCGGTAGGCACAAGATGATGAAGTCGGTAAACGGTGCGGTGTGATTGTTTTTACTCGCGAAAAATTGCACCTGCATTTGCGGAGCGAGTTAAGCGGCAGTTTGAGCAGTTTGAGCGCATTTTGGAAGCTCGGCACGGAGAAGATTACCATCATCAGGCTCATCAGTCATCATTACGGCATGGCGCACAATTACTCAATGAGAAGGCAGGGTACCGGATCGTCTCGAGCTGGTGTTGGCGGGTGTTGGTGCCGCTGAAAAGCGCTCAGCTTTGGCTCATCCACCGCGCGCTAATGACAGGTTCGTCTCATTAAAGCAAGTGACGACTTCACTTGTTTGGAAAGGCCCGGCAGCAACAGCAGCAGCAGCAGCGTTACAAGGCTTTTCTCAAAATCCCAAAACGTCTTTGAGAGTTTGGGAAACGTTTTATCATCATTATTATCGCTCGAAAGTCCAACAAAGCCACACGCACATACAAATGAATGTTGTTTTAATCCTACCCCTATTCTTTCGCGTGAGGTCCAAAGCGTTGGTAAGTATAACAAATTGTCTCGGATGTACGCGCGCGCTCGCTTGCGTACGTAAACACGAAGAAAAGGATGATTAATCGGTGCGCTGTGAGCATTTGCTCGAGCCCGGGCTTTGGCACGCCGGTACTGACAAATCGGTGTGAAGCAAAAGAAGATCACTTTTTTAAAGAAATGTGCCCTCAATGTGAGGTTAGGTTTGTGTGATTCGACTTTGTTGTCTTCGCATCGGGACGTGCTTTCCTCGCGGCTGCGGAAGAGGTGACCCAACCATTCTGGGTTCTGGTTTCGGCTGCATTCACTGGCCACATGTGCACTGCTCACTTCTCATTCTCACTCACGCACTCCCTGCGTTTGCTTCCCCTGGACCCCGACACCACTGGACCACTTTTCTTCCAACCAATTTCGGTTCCCACGACCACGGCGATGTGTCCCACGGCACCGAAGAAGGTACGGCGATGGAAGCGACAAAACTTTCCAAGCATAACTGTGCGCCCGGCGAAGAAGCTGCAAAACATGTGTACATGCGTGCGAGCGGTACGAGCGGAGCAGCTTCCATCCGGCGCGTTGGGTTTCGAAACCGGACGCCACCTCGTGGACCACGCCGGCGGCAACCTTCAACCGGACGCATTCGTTATTAGAAGCCAACTTCCTCGGCTGCGCGTACTTAATTAACCGACACCCCGAGAGGAGCCACGGTAGGTCGGCGTATGTGTGTATGTGTGTGCGCGAGCGTGAGGTGCATCGTGGCGCACTTCCGCAAAAGGGCTACCGGGTGGATTCGATCGGATTTATGAGCACCCGTGCGCCTGAGATTGATTCGCGGGGCGATCGAGGTGGGCAAAGGAAAACGCGTCACGGTTCGATGATGAAGCCTGCGGGTTTCGCACGCCGGACCACTTTTAATCTCTTCATCGATGATGATGGCAGTGGTGGTTGTGGTGGTTGTGGTGGTGGTGGTAGCGGCCACCCGAACCGGTCGTCCGAACCGGGTGTTTATGACGGGTTTGGGAAGCTAATCAGTGGTTACGATGGAGGGGAACTCTCTTCCCCACCACCCGATGCGAAGTGGGTCAAGCGGTGGAGTTACGGGGTCGCATTGTGGGAGTTGAAGGACCCGCCGACAGGATGTTGGTGTGTGTTGTTTATGCTGCTTAGATGATTTGTTTAGAAGATCGAACGTGATTATTGACGTTCGGTTTTGTGTTGTAAACGTAAGCGTAAGCGGAAGTCATCAGGCAAGTCATCGGGAATTACAAAAAAAAAAAAACGGATGCGAATAAGAAACGGCCCGTTGAATTAGACATCGGATCACGTTGACATCTGTCTTGGTGCCTCTTTTGTTCAGGTCCAAAGTGATTGAACCATTCCAACACACGTTGCCTTCAACATGTCTCAGTTCTCGTGTCCGTAAATAGAACGCATTAAGACACTGCATGCGGCCATATTATCCAACAATTTGGGCATGATCCAGTACACGCGTAACTGTTTACCATCCACTCCAGCACGCGTTTGGTACTTTTTGGGTAGAGTACTTTCGGCCCATTCAAACACCATGCGCGCCACCGCCATGCTCTCCATATAAGACGCTCGATCATGATTGCTCCCCGGTGTACGCGCCCGGTACGGCATAGCATAAATAAATACCCATAAATAGAATGTATAATCAAACTAATGACCCAATTTTCCAACGCCTGCACGCCTCCCGCTTGCGTAATGCTGTACCGTTTCGTTCAACACTTCAGTCCTCGTGTGTTTCCTGCATCCTGCCTGCCTGTCTGCCTGCCCTGCCGGTCCGTTTGGGAGCTGGAGCTTCACAAAACATGTGAAATTCGAGAAAGCGATAATCATCAAATCGACCGGCAACCACTCATCTGCCGACCGAGCGCAGAAGTCCGATTCTGTTTGATCCGGGAGCACTTCTAGGGGTTCTCGGGGAACTGGGGAGTTACCAGATCCCAAGATATCGTGGTCAGATAAACTCGTCAATTTTCTGTCTCGTACCATTGAGTCTCACGGGCGGGATCGCTTTAAGAAGAAGGATCACCACCGATCGGGAAAGGGATCCCGATTTCAACACACGTGCATCGGAAAAAGCGACGATAATTGAGCGCTGGCCGCGCGCGTGGTTTAGTGTGTGCTCTCTCTCACCCCTTTTCCTTTCCCCCAACACCCTTTACTGGGCTAGGGAAACGAGGTGTGAAAAGTCATTTTTACCAGCAGCGCGTCCCTTTTGGGAGCAGCTGTTACGCGGCCGGTTTTTCGAACGGTTTCGGTTGTAAAGGTTGTTGACGCACGCGAGGATGTCCCTCCGAACCCAAGCCAAGGGAACGGACTGGAGGGCGAGCGAGTGATACAAAACCAAACATAACTTGACCAACCAACTGGCATACGCGACTCGGGCGAAGTGGAAAATAGGTTACGATGGTGTTTTTGTTTGCTTCCCGCTGTCCCTCTTGCCCCGCACCCAGTCGCACCAATCGAATTCCAAACACACATTCCGAGCGTTTGTGTCGCGGCCGGTGTTGTTTTGTCCTCCTTTTTCCTCGCATGAGCCGCAAGTCATTTGCGCGAGCGCGCGCGCCGACGAAGCCCCCTTCGGTGGGACATTGCAGCGATGCAGGGGCGCATTTAATGTGGAAAAGTAAAGAGTGAAGCTGGTGAAGGAAAACGGGAAGTGTAGTTAGAATAAATAGAGACGGTTTGGTTTAAAGGGGAGAATGAAGAAAAACGATGACACTGGAAAGTGATTGATTGAGTGGGAGGGAGAGAGAGAAAGAGAGAGAGGAAAAAAAAACATTGTGGAAAAGAAAGAAACCGGCGGAAAGAATGGGTAACAAAACGGGCCTGGAAGATGATAATCAAATAGGAAACACGACGCTTGAAAAGGGCTGAAAAGAACTCACTAAACAGTTAGACCCATCAGGGTCGTTCTTTTTTTTCCTTTCAATGCACGCTCGCTTGCTTCTTTATGTTTGCTTGCATAAGTGGAACATTAGCAGCAAAAACACTTTTCACCTTTTCGAATAGCAATCGCACCGGACGGCCCTTTGCCCCCTTTGCCCGTTTGCGCTGGGTCCGGGTAGGGTTCATGTCGGGATTACCATTTCCAACACCGAACGCCCGTTCGATTCGAATCGATCGTGCACGAGGGACAAAGGTTCGCCGTGTTGCCAGACGGTGCCAGCAATTAACGAATTATAATTTACAATCATGCAATAAATCGCTCATAAACGCGATTGGGCACCGGTGACGGTGGCGGCGACGGTGGTAATTATCGGGTGGGGTTTGTAACATTTCTTGCGGCAAAGTGTGAAGTCGATCATTAGCCGGTGCGGTTGCCGCGAGGTGCTGCCCGAACCGAACGATTTAATCGTGACATCGGCGGTATTATATCTGGCATTTAGCGTTCGTCGCTTGGGTGAACCCTGTTTTTTTTGGGGGGTGGGCCGGCTTGTAGGCGGAAAATGTAGATCACTGCGGGAGGCCGCACACAGCGAAAGCAAATAGCAGTGGTACGAAATGAAATTAATTTTAAAAGTGTTCTTTTTTTGTGTGTCTCTCGGGGGTGTTTATTTTTCTTGCATTCACCTGGGTTTTTCTTTTTCCGCCCGGTGATAGTTCATAGGCGCTTGCAGTGGGGGAGTTTTTGTTGCACGGTTGCGGTACAGAAAATGTAAGAGGCGAGAAAATTGGATAGCACGCGGTGGTTGTTGGCAACAGAAGCAGCTACGGAAGGGCAAGGAATAAAATGGGTGCAGCTAGACACGTAGAAGATTGCAGGCGCAGCCACTTTTGCTTCCTATTCGAGAGGATACTGTAGATTGATCGCATTCTACAGTGTATGGTATAGTTTTATGTGCAGATTTTTTAAATTGTTATTATTTATTGCTCTAAACCTTTTCATTATATTCTCCCAAAGATAACTAAAATACAGAGGTATTGTTTTATATTTTTTTTTAATAAAAATTCATGTTACTGCTATACTATTAAAAGCTTCATTCATTGTATTACGTTATTTGTGTAACAAAAATACTTAGTTGCCAATCATGAACGATTAACATCTTATATTGAGAGATATAAGTAAAAATAATAAAAAAAATATGAAAAATTAAATACATAATTTTGTGCATCGCTGTCTTGTTTCGATTTCCGATTGCATTTGCGCTCAGTTTTTTGCATCTATTTTACATGGTAAGTGTGAGAAAAAATAAACGAAACTCCATCGTAAATACAACGCAAATCCAACCGAACGGTGTCCTCTGTTGTCCGGCTGTTCGTTGAATTTCCCGTACAACGAAAAGCAATTTAATTCAATCACTCAAGGGGCTAAGGGAACTGAGTAAAAAGGAAGAGTCCATGGTGGTGGTGTCTTAAAAGTGCAAGGTTGGACACGAAACAAAACGCAAAGCTCCAGTGAATGGAAAAAAGAAGGAACCGATCGATCGATCGATCGAAAGGAAAATCCTCCTCCCCCGTCTCCGTGCTGGAATTGATCAACCAGGCGAGATTGTGATGCTTGTTTCGTAGAACAAAAACGAAGAGATTTTCTACTGCTTTTGCTTCCCGGGAGGAAACGTTGGTGCAGCAAGGTAAGATAAATTTGTAACTTCCTGCCTTCCGACCCGGTGGAAAACGGTATCGAACTCACTCAATATTCTGCCCGTGCTGTTGTTCTTTTTTCCGTTTGCATCTCATCTTGTCTCACCGCACCTTTTTGCTTCCATTTGAGGAGGAAGCAACATTTTATTTACCGTTTCATAAATCGCACCCCACCATCTGGATCCCGTTCGAGGAGCAGGAGTGGGATGGTGAGGCGTGGATGATGATGGGTGGAGGCAGCGGTAGGGTAATTAAAGCGAAATTCCAACCCAAACCGGCGGCTGAGGAGCTGCTGAAAATTGTTCTGTTGCGCTGCCGCGATCCGACTGTTTTAATTCGACCAGCGAATGCGAGCCTCTTAAGCCTAACACAGGATTCTTTCTCACCACATCGGTGTGTGCGTGTGTGTGTGTGAGTGGTAAACCTGATTTCTGGGCGCAGTCCTGCGTTGTTTGTGCGCTTGGAAATTAATGCGCTGGCCGGTAATTCTCGCAATTCTTGCTGGCGCAAGCGGAAAGGTGTCGGGATCGAGGATCAGCTCCACGGCGGGGTAGATTCCGAAAGAGGAATTGGATCACATTTTTCTCAGCTCATTTGAGGCGGATGGAGATACATGGGGATACTTTTTATTGGCCGCTCGGACAAATCAAGTGCCTGCAGGGAAAACCTGATTCCTCGGGTGTAATTATTGCAGGTGTTTGCGTCGGTCGCTTGCGAAATGCTGAAAATTACTTAATTTCATTTGCTTTCGGAATTCGTTATGTATCGGGCCAGATCGTCGTAAAAAAATGGGAATAAAATGCGCAAGGTGCACGTAAGCCATTGCATTTACATCCCAATTAATATCCTCCGGCGGACGTTTTATTGGCGCGATTAACAACGGAAGCATCATCGCACGCCTCATTTCGATGGTGGAGTGGCATTTAAAAAATGCACGTAAAATCAGTTAGCTTTTCAGGGTCATTTACCAAGATTAGGTATCGGTGGAGCTGCGGTTCAGTGATTTGGACGGACATGTGTATGCATTATTTATCCGTACACATACACACACCTTCAGCCCCGAAACTTTCGGCTCGGCGAGAGGATGCGTTAAGGCGTGTAAGCGATTTGTTATTGGTCGATTACTTGCTGATTATACGTTGCGGGGTATCTTTCCGAGGATTTTTTAATTAGTCAATAAGCGTGTAAGTTTTTTTCTCGCTTTTATAATGAAGCGAATAAAATGAAGCCAAGGAGACGAGATCGTAATGCGCCAGTTATCACATAATTCGTAGAGGCGGTGGTGGCTGATTTACAGACGTAGCTACATGATGGGCTTGAGTGTTTAATATTTTTACATTTTGTCAGACGGCTGAAGGATGTAAAAAGGTATAAAACAAAATATCCTAGCGCTAAAAATTTATTTTAAATTTATCATTCATTCATTTATCATTCGTTTTCGTCTCATTGCTAAAACCTTCATATTCATTTTGTTAGCAAATGTTTGAAGAAAATATATAAATATCCTGGTTTAAAACTATGTGAAATATTTAATGTATGCTTGCAAAAAGTATTTATTCGCTCATTTTAATTTTCATAAAAATAATCCACACTTAAAAATAATTTCAAATAGGCAGGAATGCTACTGATTTTGCTATTTCGCTGCATTCTTCGTAAATTCATTAGGCTTCAACCGAATCCAACCACAGATTCGTGCCATGTGAGGCAGCATATTATCTTTTCTCTTTTCTACCCATAATGCACCATCCGTTGCAAACTTCCCTCCCAGAAAGGTCAACAGCCAGAAAATGATCGGAGCACATAATCTGCATGGCGGGAATTCGGAACACCTCGGGGGAGGTGGGAATGAAACAAAAAAATACGGAAGAAATCTTACCGATTGAAGTAATTCTCGGATGCAGAGAAGCTGCCATGTGTTGTGCTGTGGCTGGATGGTGGTAGAAATTTTCCCAATTTTGAAAGCACACGATTTTTCCATCCCATCTGCGCAGGTCTATCGCGGCGCTTGTGATGGATCATGGATGCGCCGCGAAGATTGCACCTCACGATCGCCAGCACCCCGTGCGTCCGGAAAGTCTTTTTTTGCTAATGTCTCACGTACTTTCGAAAGCCACAAAAAACGACGGCCTATCTATCATTATCACGAAAAAAACAGTTGTATGAATGGCCACCCCGCAGGGTGTCGGGTGTTCAAGAGTATCAGAAGTCGTGGTGTCCCCGGTCCACGGCGTGCAACGGAACGAACTGTGAAATAGAATGAAATGTAAATTAGTACGCGCACCGTACGTGACTTTTCACGACACACGACACTGCCACACGGAGTCGTTTCTTTCGGGGGAGCGATATTTCGCCGGACCCGGACCTGGAGGCGTTTGCGTATCATCACGAACGTGACGCACACGGCATGAGATCGCGATATCGAGCGTGGAAGTACTCGAACGGATGGCCATCCCCTGGAGTGTCTCCAGTTTGGACTTGCTTACCGGGTTGATTTTGTTTTCGTTTGTTTGCGGGAGGAGGCCACCCTCACGGAATGTTTACCTTAACGTTCGTCTGCCGCTCCCGATGTAGGTTAAGTCCACCCGCGGGTAATGAATTCCAGTGCGCCCTCTTCTCTCCCTTCACCCAAAAAAAAAAAAAGGAGTAGTAAAAAAAGACTCGTTAACGACCGGACTGTGTGTTTGAACGTTTGCCTCTCTCATTCCTCTTCCATCGTAGAATCTACTGGCCGAGTTGCGGGCACTGAAAGAGGCTAATCAGCGGTTAAGTGATGACAATCAGGAGCTGCGAGATCTGTGCTGCTTCCTGGACGACGACCGGCAGAAGGGACGCAAGTTGGCGCGCGAATGGCAACGATTCGGACGCTACACGGCCAGCGTGATGCGGCAGGAAGTCTCCGCGTATCAGGTAGGTCGCTGTGGAAAACGCTCTCCAAACACTTGGACGTCTTCTGTAACGTTGGATTTTTGGGTTGAACCTTTGTAGACGAAGCTAAGACAGCTGGACGACAAGCAGCAGGAGCTCATCCGTGACAATCTTGAGCTGAAGGAGCTGTGTCTGTATTTGGATGAGGAACGGAACAACACGGGAGGTCGCACCGCGGTCGTCTGCTCTAGTTGTGGCAACTCGGCGAATGCCGTTCCGCTGCGGGATGATGGTGATGGCAGTAGCTCCAGCACAAATGCCGACGAGAACCTGCACAATCTGGCGCAGTTTGGACGCAATGGAATGGTAAGTGTATATTTGGAAGAGTGATAGTTTCGTTACGATAAATCTAACCCATATTCTTCTCCTTCAATCAGGATCTAAACATGCGATCGACACTGAGCGATCAGACGCTCCAGTACGTCCGAGCGCTCGAGTCCCGGATACGGCAGCTAGAGGAGGAAAGAGCCGTGGTCCTGAACAATAGTGCAACGGCTGCAACAACAAACACCGGTGGTCAGCAGGTGACAACCTGCTCCTCCGATCCTATCTCCGGACGTCCCGAAGCCGTCGTCAGAGCGCTGCAAGTGTTGGAGGTCCGTGAGCAGCTAGAACGGGAACGAATCGGTAACACACCGCCGGATCAGCTGGACGACGGAGAAAAGGCATTGGTGCGCGAGATGTGTAACGTGGTGTGGCGCAAGCTGGAAGATGCACCGAACACCGGTATCGATCAGCACGTTTGACGTCGAGGCTTTTTACTCGCTCGGTACGAGGATGATGTACAAATTAGCTGTAGCGCGCATGGTTCGTTGAGGGAACGGGGAAAGGGCAGGTTGATTCAGGAAGAGGCTGGTCCGCTCAAGAGAGTGTGGGAAAGAAGGAGACAGCGATCTTGTGGTTATAGGCAAGATCTACTCTCTCCGTCGCTCGGCACGATTAGGACAGTTTTCGGTATTCGGGTTCCAGAAACTCTTCTGGAGCCGCACTTTGATCCTTGCGCTTTCCTGTTCCCACGTTGTACAAGCTTTAGGAGTAGATATTTATATCGGCAGATATGAAAGGAGGTTTCCCCTGCCTTTGGCAGGCTTATCATCATGTCACGCATGGAAGAAATGTGTAAATGGAAGAGTTTTGGGTGTGTTTTTATATGTGTATCTATGGCTTCGTGCGCTGATTGTGCGTAGGTATTTGATAGACCGCGAAGGTCGATGATCAAACATAAACATAGGATTGAGTGTACAGAGAGTAAAGAACGTCGAGAGAAAGTTTTGAATAATTAAGCAAATGTATAAGTACGATTTCTTTGTTAGTGTTGTTTTATGTATGCTTTTCCGCACATGTGTAGGCTTTCACATACGTACGTCTATGTATTTTTTATATTATTATAAATAATATTTTATTATCATTATTAAAAGCGTAAATTGTTATGTCATAAAATATTTTCTGTTACTGTACGTGGTTACTTCAAAAACATCCGATCTATTATTTATTATGATTTATTAATTAGGTTAGCTTATATTTATTTATTAACTGTTTACTGTTTATTATTGATCTGGGAATGATGGGCATTTCAAAATATTAGTTTTTATTTCCAATACAAACCTTTGGTACTATAACAGAGCAATGTTGCCACAAAACGGATATGTACCATAAATGATGCTGCCATAAAATAAAATCTACTCGAAATAGCAATCTGCTCGAACTAAGCTTTCAGTGAATTTGCTCGAATAGCATTTTGTTAGAGCTTGACAGAAAAAGCTTTACGAAAGTGAATTTTATGCACTGTTGGAAATATTTCGTTGAGTTAATTTATGGCTAAATGTTGTTGATGTGATAAAGGAGATATAATTTGATTTAAAATAAAATCGTCTGTAGAAAAAAACATTAGCCGTCGATATTTGTGAGAAGAAGAAAAGTACAGGAACCTATAATTGGAATTGAGGAGGAATATAAAATTATTTGAAAAATAATGCTGCGTTAAGAAGTTTTTTTTAATGTATACAGCAATAATTTAAAAAAAGATATCATAATACGAACTATTTGAAAACCTTTGTAAATTTGTAGTAATGTAGCACTGTCTGTACTACATCTCGGGAAAAGGGTTATCGATATATGAACGAATCTTTATCCGAGCGATGATAGGGAAATTGATGAAAAACGCTCTGCCCTCTATTTATCTGTTCGACCCGAGCCGACCTCGACTGATCTTTCGGAATCACTTCATCAAACATATCGCCCAAGACCGTCACCACGAGCACTTGACTTTCGTTTACGAGGCTGGGTTTGGGGTGTGAAGCCACACAGAAATGTTGCTGCCATCGAGACAAACACTTTCCACCTGCATCAGAAGGTACACGACACGACACGGGGCCTGCTAGACCAACGGAATACGTACGCCGATGTAAACACACATACACATTGGCCGGTGGTAAGAGGTGCGGGTTGATGGAAACCAGAAACGTGAAAGAAAAGTGAAATTACTACAACTCCACATGGGAGTGCGGAAAGAGGAAAAAAAAACGAATGGTACGAAAGACACCGAAAGAAGCTAAAGAAAACAAGAGAAACACACAAAGATGCCATTGATGGGAAATAGATGGAGTCGTCGGCGACGGAAACGACGACGACGACGACGACGACGACAACAAGACGAAGACAACTCTCCGAGTCTCTCGTGATGCTCACGAGGCTCATGATTAGTGGTTAGTGGGTCTGTGGGCTAAGGTTTTCTTCTTCGCTTCTCTCGTCTCTTACGATGCGTTTTTATTGCACCAGTGTTTAGCATTTTTGCTTCTGTTTTTTTTTCCGTTCCGGTTTTTTGTTGTTGTTGTTGCGTTCGTTTTATTACAACGTAAGAAATGCGTTGATCTCAGCTAATTACCAACGTAAACAGCAGGATTTTACAATTGCGTTTTAGTGTTCTGCTTTTTTTCCTTTTAGCGCCTTCTTCCTGTTTACAGCGCACGATAAACATTTGCTCTTTCCAAAATTGCATCAGTGTGTGTGTTTGTGTGTGAATCGTGTTCGTATTGTTTCAGTGAAAACTGTAGCAAACGTGAGACCGAAAAGTGGGTCATGTAATGAAGCTTCGCTCCTTTCCGGACGGAACAGCTCCTATACTCGATGGAACGCGACGAAATCGAACCTCCAAACGAGGTGGAATAAGAAAAAAAACCCAACTGCCAGACTCAGGTCATTGACACCCGGGAAAGGCCGATGGGTCCATGGGCACTTGCAGTGCAACCAGTGAACAAACCCACACCCACCCGACTGCGATTTCATGCAAAAGTCTCAAGTTCGATGGGGTTAGCAGTGTTACGATTGGGGCGAGCGTCTTTTGTATGGACCGAAGAAGAGGCCGAAGATTAACGACACGGCGACGCCTTTCGCTTCGATCGATCAAACCAAGCGTCATCTATCATTTGCCGGGCCGAGTTGGCTTCTAAATAATAGTCCGAAAAATGGGAAGAAGAAAGCTTTGTTTAAACGTACTAAAGGGAGCAGATTGTTGCAGGTTGTTTCGCGAATCATCACATGGGAATGATTTATACGCTCCGAAAAGGGATGGATCGTTTGGATTTCATGTTGAATTAAGATTCCAACGGAAATGCTATTTATCATCGTTGAAAACATCGATATACTTTACAAGGAAAAAAAAAGAACATTACATTTCGTTCATCCTTTCGCGAATAAAAGGAGCCTAAAATGAAAAATAAAAAAACATTATACATAGTCCAAAGAATATGTTTGTCAATCCATGAAGCAGAAAATAATAAAAGGATAACGACTAAGAAATTATTAGTCTCAATTACTCAAAAAAGTATGAAAAACAATCTATTTGCAATATTATTAAATCTTTTAATTATAATTTATGAAAAATAGATTAATTAAACTGACCATTATTTACTTAAAAAAGTTAATGTAACATTATTTCAATATGCTTAAAACAACTAAATATTCTACTTTAACCGCAATGCTTCTCAAAATTTACATGCCAAGAAAATAATCGTCTACTCTCTAATATTGATTCCTTCCAAACACTCCTCGATGCAAGTGCGATGCTCTCAAGGGTCATTCGCATCCGATTAGATCCGAAACCGCTTGTTTGGAGTTTGTCACTTATCGCCCTCGAGAGGTTTGTGTAGTTTGCTGAGATGCAGCAGCAGCCACGCGACCGATAACCTTCCTAACGAGCTGCGAACGGTAGTGCAGCATAAATATTTGACCTTCCCCTTGAGAGATCATCACGGTTATGCTGAAGGGGGAGCTACAGAGAAGTATCTTTCATCTTCACGAGTCGCACGAGTCGCTTCGCGGTGGGGAGTAGCGCCATGAGTCACACGAGCGAAAGAAAGATCTCTTTCTCCGTTGCGGAGGCGAAGACGACGATGACGACGACGAAAGGCGGGCGGAAAGTGATCAGAGATCGTTCGAGGCGATGGAGCGATCCGGTGCGGCTTGAGTCTGGTGTAAGTGATCGTCTGGAACGGACGTGCGGAGTCGGTTTGTGTGATCGCGCATTGCAGTTTGTGCGGAAGGTTTGTTTCGTGTGCAACAACTCGTTTCATTAATTAAAGTAGGCGCTAATGGAGCTTTTAAGAGCTGCCCACAGCGTGTGTGAGTGATTGATTTGTTTTATGGGGCGTAACGGATGCTCACGATGCGGAATTGGAGTTTAATTAATCAAAATTGAGTGGTGATAAATGTGGTTAATATAAATAAACTCAATCTTATCATGATCGGAAAAAAATCATAATAAAAAAAAATCCAGGCAGCAAAAAGATTTGGTAAGAAGCTACTCAACTTTCTTCTGAAGCGCTCGCAACCGACGAAAGTGACCTCCAGCTCGCCCGAATCATTCCCAGTGATTAAATTGACATTATTTTTGTGGGTTACGAACCGTCGCCGCCCGCCTACCAACATGACCAACTTCGGATGGTCCATCCCGTCCGGTCCGGCAAAACGCTGGACCATTCCATACCATACAGTAATTGGAGAAAGTTTGTTGCCGCAAAGAGTCGGGTTTTGCGTGCCGCCGGCCACCAGCCGCAGCCTCCACCGTGGGGAAATAATGAACGACGAAAGTGACAATTTCACGTGCGCGAATGGGTCGGTCTTGCTGGCTGGTGCCGGTGGGGATTCCGGTGTTCAAAAGTTTTGCGTGTTTTCTAATAGTCGGTGGAAATAATTGCAGGGATCGGCGGATTTCAAGGTTGATGAAAGTGTAATTAATCGCGGACGACAGTGCGGAATGTGTCGAGGCGGACGAGGCGTGGCGTTTAGCATTGATTAGTTTTGAAGTAGGAATGCTGTGGGATTATCTTATCGCATGATGGATGTCGCGATGTAAATTATAGCTTTTTTTTAATAAAAAAAAATTAATAAAAATAGAACAACGATAACGAATCAAAACATGTTTAGAGATTTTTTTTTTAATAACTGATAATCTTTGTTAAATATTCATCTATTTTTCAATGGACTAAAAATTGTGTTGTTGATGTTCGCATGGGCCAGATAAAATTGTTTTTGTGTACAGTAATTTAAATTTATAAATAAAGATCTACCAATTTTCTGGTCCCTTATTCCTTGTTCCGGCCTTACCTTTTTCAACGCACTCTACGCTATCAAATTAATTCAGTGATGGAAAAATTGACATGCAAAGGCAATTATTATTCATAAATTAATGCGAAACCGACCGAATGGCCGCACGGTGCTGCACTTGTTTACGTGTCAAACTTAACATGATTCCATCCTCACCGTTGCACCATCCGAAGAAAACTCGTACACATGTTGGGAATGAAACAATTTCATCGGTAGTCAAAATAAAAAAAAATCCTGTTGTTTACGCCGCTGGTAGCGGGTGAAATTTACGATCTGAAAATTGTTCTCACTTTTCTTTCCTGACACAGTGGCAGCGGATTGTCCGTTGTAAGCGCTCCGGGTTCGTAGCCGCGAGTAAAGGACTGTGGGTGAATTTTCATCACCATACAAGTGCTATAATTTATGCATTTCATTTTACGTGCGCTATTCGTGCGTTCCGCTGTCTCTAGTGGCGATGCACGTACGGGGATGCCGAAGCCTGAAGGCCCCAAAGAATGAGGCAATTCTGTTCCGCTCGCCAGTGCCAAGTCAGTGTGGTTTTTATCGAAATTAAATTTAACAAAAACCGATTTGTTTGTGTTTGCGTCTTGCGCCCCGAGGTGCGATACTTTTAACGAAATATTCGGTACAAATTTAATGCCCAAATTTATTGCCGACGCTGCGTACGAGCAGCGAGAAATGGCAGAAACATCCTCCTAATTAAATGACAAACGAGAATCGTTAAAAGAAAGCATAGAAATAAATGTGTTTAATGTGTTTCTGCTCGGTCCGCCCCGGATATAGACAGTAGTGTGCAGTGAAGGAGCAGGATTTAATTCGTGTGACCCATAAAAGATACTCAGTGACATTCGTACTTCAGTGTGTGAGTGTTAGTGTGTCCTTTAAAGTGAAGTTGTGGTCATAATTTTTAATTATGTGAGAACGAAAATTAGTGTGTTTATTCCGATTCGGGAACCACCAGAACTCCAGCTCCGTCCCGAGAATGGACTGTTGAAGCGAGTGGGTTCGTTTATATCGTGCGATTTATTTCCTAACGACATCCTTCGTCTACTGAAAAACTAAACATCATGCCCGTACCGTGTTGTCGGAAGCGCCGGAAAAGGATTGCAACCGGTTGTGCGTCCCTGACGTGGACCCTTCTGGTCGTTTTCTCGCTAGGACCTCAGCGTGTCTTCGGTGCGCCACCGCTCGCTGCGAAATCCTGGCCCGCGATGAAAACGTACGACATCTGGGGAGAACCGCCATCGCCTCAGGAGCGGTCAGGGGCAAGGTCGAGCGATTCCTTCGACCCACTTACGAACCGGTACAACGGCAGCGCGGCAACCGGTTCCGGCGGGCGTCGAAGTCGCTACAGCTACGGCGAAGCAACGTCTTCCTTCTACGGTGACGCAAGCGAACGGGACGACCGGCGTGGCCGCAGACGCTCCGCGAAAGGTAAATTAAAGTGCGATTGAAGTGAAAGTTTTTGCTAATCGTTACTCCGAGCGCCGGCAGTCGGTGGATCGATGCGGGAGGAAACATTCTTAGCTTCTGCCCGGTGTGTCATTTGCGGTGCTGGTTGAGAAAGTGTTCCGAACGTTGTTCCGGGGAATCGCCCGCAGTAAACCGGATTGTCGCTGTTGGACGGTGGGTTTGGGGTGGGAGGGATGAGCAGGAAGCCGTGCTTGAAAACTTGTTTCGTGTAACAACATAATTGCGCTGTGTGTGATTGCATCGATTGGATTGTCGTGGTCGGTGTTTATTCAAATGGATCCGCGCGAGCAACCCCCAATGGAAAGTTCTCCACACTGGGAAAGTTCTTTGTGTTTGGAGTCATGAAACGAGGGACGGGAAAGACTAGTCGGTTGTGGAACAACTTTGATTACAAATTGCTTGGAATTTCGAGACGATAGATCATTGATACTGTTCGTTCAGCACGTTTAGTGGTTTTAATTAAGGTTTGTTACGTTGCTAAATTTACATACATTGTAATACGAGATATTTGATAGACTTGAAAATATGATGACCTTTTTGTAAGCAGGATGAGAATTTAACGTATAAAAATTATAATTATTTCGATAATATGCAGAATAATAAAATAATTCATCTTGCATTTCTTCAGGCGTAATCACAAAAAAAGAACCAAACAGTACGGAGGAAAATTGACTGCTTGTTTTCAATCGGATTTTCTTCAAAATTTCAAACAAAATCTTTCAAAATAATAACACCCGAAAAACGCATCTACTAACGTACCAGGAAGTTAAATCATTACTTACCGAGAAAGAACTTGCTGGCGTTTCGAGAAAGCAAATTCGTGACTCATGTGTACTACCGAAGCAGTATTCTGTAGCTGTGTGTAGGTTAGCTAGACTCGTTAAACAGATCTGACACCAAATTAACAAACGACCGACGTGCAAGAAACAAGCCGTGGCAAACGATACCAGGTTGTAATGCGCTTACAATCTACTGCACCGAGCGAAAGTCGGAAGAAACAATAACAAAAATAAGTTACTCCGGTTCGAGGGATCGTTTGTGTTGCAGTTTTGCAAAAGTTGGCCACCGTGCACGACTAGCTGGAACGCAGGTTTGGAGGCGAATGGGACAAAGTTTATGCAGCGCTCGACACTGAAGCCTGTGATGCAACCAACGCAACGCAGTGTTCGTTCGCATGCAGCAACAGCTTTGATGGGAGAAGCTGATGAAGAAACACGCTGTTTGCTCTGCCCCACTGCTCGTTTCCGCTGGCTGATGTCCTGCGTCCGTGGCCGGGCGAATGAAACGGCGTGGTTAATTGGGTGCTGAATAATCCATGCGCTGGAGCTAAAGTAATCGTAAATGGGTTGTAAGAACCCCTTGAACCCGAGGCTCCACCACGCAGGGAGATGAACTGGAAGATGCCTTCTGCTGGTAGAAAGCTATTTAAAGTTGCTCTCGGGCGAGCTTCCTGGCCATCTCAGCCCTCTATATTACTCAACGTCGGTTTTTTAATATTTCGATTAGTTTAGGTCAAGTTCAGGTTTTTCGGGAGCGGCCGGAGCGCCGGACGGAAATCCGCCAATGCGGTGTGAAATAATTGGAATAATGGAGCAGAGCCGAACTATGGCTTCTGTGTACTTAAGCCGTACGTTTAGGACTTGGCCAAGCACCCGAGAAATAGAATACGTGCCTAGCCTAACTATCAACCGATGTAAATAAATAGAGTCGCCTCACTGGCACGGGAGTCTGCGGGTGCCTTCCAGACATATCTTCATTACCATTTACCCTCCGCAAGCAGATGGGTTCATGAATAGTTGAACGCATGGCCCCGTGTGCACATCCGGTGCCATTAGGCTGGCTGCCGAATTTCGATACCTTCTGCTTGCGGCCATATGTGTGTGTGTGTGTGTGTTGTTCCGTCTGTAAATGATGCCTCTTCCCGTTATGTTTCCGGTTTCGCTCTAGTGCTGAACTTCCTGCCGGTACCGGTCGATGACGAGTGCCTGTCGGACGATGGACGCCGGACGGGCATGTGCATGAATGTGTACGAGTGTCGCATCCAAGGAGGCACTGCCCGAGGTCAGTGTGCACTTGGATTCGGTGTGTGCTGTGTGTGTAAGTATTGGATGGTAGCAGCGGTTGGTTGCGGTTAGTTCGAAGAGTTTCTGGAGCAGACGCTTTCGCTCAAGATGTAAATAATTAATTAATTTTCAAGAAAATCCAACCAGAAGCCTTCAGGAATGTGATGAATAAAATGAAGATCAAATAATAGAATAAATAATGAAGTTAATGTAACTCATTCTCGCTCAAGTCTAGGTCCTTAGAACTTGCTCTGCTCTAGACTAATTCTTCAAAGATCCACTAATAGACCTGTCCAATAAATATACTCACGGTTGCTTACTTCCTTACATAATCCCAGTTGTCGCCAGCTGCAACGATGAGATAGTCAACAACATCACCTACTTTGTATCGCCATCGTTCCCCGGAATAGTACCTAAGGACCTGGGGAGCTGTAAGCTGAAGATAAAGCTAATGAATCCGGATATCTCGCAGCTGAAGTTCGATTTTATTCACTTTGCGTTGGTAAGTAGCAGTGCTTCTTTGAGAGGTGCATTAAAGAGTGCGGATACAATTAGTTTCCTCCTTTTCGCAGGGTCAACCGAATCGACGGACCGGAGTATGTGAAGGCGATCTCTTCCGGTTGATTGGTGGCATCTCACCGTTCGACTTGTGTGGGCAGAACTCCGGCCAGCATCTGTACTACGATCTGAACGCGAAGAGTCGCGCCGATGAGCCGATCGAGCTGGAGATGAACTTTGCGTCGCGTTCGTTCGCCCAGCGTCTGTGGGAGATCCGTGTGTCACAGATCCCGTTCAGCCAGCGGTCACCGAGCGGTTGCATGCAGTACTACACCGGAACGGAGGGTCTCATCCAGACGTTCAACTTTGCCGAGAACGGACGCTATCTGGCGAACCAAAACTACCGGGCGTGCATCCGACAGGAGAAAGGCATGTGCTCGGTAGCTTACGAGCCGTGCGATGATCAATCGTTCCGGATCGGGCTACCGGGACAAAACGTGCCCGGTGGAGCCGGTGGAGGACCTTTGGGTGGTTCGCTCGGAAGTCCTGCCTCACCGACGTCCGGTACGGGACCGTTTTCGGATCCTTCGCTAGCGAGCGATCCACTCGCACCGGCGGCTGATATTCCCGTCGAACCGTCGCCCGTGGCGGATCCGGTTGTGGAGGCACCACCTCCAGACACTCCGGCCGATCTCGAACCGGCCGCTGATGAACCGATACCGGCGGAAGATGAACCCGAAGTGGCGGCGGATGATCCAGCCGCTGATGACGAAGGTTCCGGTGGTGGAGGCGGTGGTGGCTTCTTCGATGGGTTCTTCCCGTCGTTCTTCTCGCGCAGTATCTTCGACGAGGATGATGATGATGATTTAATTGTGAAAGGTCCAAAGCGAAGGACGGGCCGTGCGAAGTCAAACGCCAACTGGCACGCCCGTCAGTTCGAGGGTATCAACTGTCTCGATCGGATCACGTTGCCGTGCATCGTCGAGGACTTTATTGGTGTGGGTATGGGCGACTTGCCCACTTGTCGGCCGGTACACTGTGGCAACTCGCTCTGCCCGCCGGGCGTCTCGCCGTGCCGGGTGGAGACGTCCGTGACGCCGTTCCGGCTCGGTATACACTTCGGCGAGGGCATCGACCGGGGCAGCCCGGAGGATAATCTGGGTGCGTGCATCCGGTATAATCAGATACCGTGTGCGGATTAGGCGAGGAGGTAGGGCAGACGAGTGTCAATAGTCTGGGGCAGTTGTATACAATAGAGTAGACGAATATTGGGCGCCTTTCAGTCGTCGTTGTGTATAAACTAGTTCGTATTTCAGTGTGTATGAGGATATGTGCGTTTCGTGTGACTGAGAACATTATTTATTTGCCATGGACGATTGCGATGCAAAGTAGGCTAGGAGACGAATAGGCAATAAGTTATGCAAGGGTGAGGATAAGAGAATGAGTTATGATGAATATAAACCATCACTCGAATGCTACATTCGCTGCATTTTATTCTCTCGTTCGCGTCAAACTTAATCTTTCAATGCTTCGAAATATTGTAAATAAATTCAATAAACGCCTGCTTAGATCTCTTCTTGTACTTTTCGTCTAAATTTTTATAATTAAATGTCATTAATGAAATGTGATGTGAGCAGAATGTGATGCCGATAAGTTTCCCGCTAGATGGCGCCATTGATCTATAGAAAACCGTTCACATCAGATTAAACGCGCATGGAACCATAAAAAAATCGATCAACCTTTTGCTATCATAACACCATCATCGTGATCGTCATATTGTCGAAATAAAATCTGAAGTGTCACGTGAAAACACGAGGATTCATCGCTTAAAGAAAGCCTCTGCGTTTCGTTACACTCATGAACCAGGAGTCCGATTTTACGATCCTTCGCGTTAATGGCGACCGAAATATTGTTTTAGCTCCGGTGCTACGATTTCGATGTCAACCCGTGGGTGTCAAGTAAAGGGGCGAACAGAAACCAAACTTTATGCGATGGTGCGCAGTAAAACATAATTTCTATCACTGCCCCCATAAGGGACTGCGAGACATACTGCACGAAACCGGCACATGATAACGCGGCCGTGTTCGAGTGCGAGTCGAACCGTTTTGGTCGCATGTCGCACGGTTTGAATCTTGCCGTGGTCGATGGAAATATCGTGAAACAATTGATTGTGGCGTTTATGTAGGTTAAGAGCATTTCGGTGTCATAAAACGGCGCGGTTGGTTCTGCTGATCCAATTTCGCTTTGCAGCACTTTGGTGGCTGCGAGAGTGTGATGAAAAATGGTTCCCAAGACTGATTTAAAATGGAGTGGTTTATGGGCCGCAGAGGGTTGAACCAAATTGGTATCGTGCTTCAAGAGTAGAAAAAAGAGTAAAGGTACCTGTAGTTTATTGTAACGAAGCGACATTTGATGCAGGTAGCAAAAGAAGATGTCTTTTTCAAGTGAGTTTTTACTATTTTTTATGCGAAACGTAGGTTTGAAGATGCAAGATTGTGGTGGAATATAGCTCATCTTTATGAAAGGTCTATGGAAGGGTTAAACACTGATAAAAAAAGCTGGACAATTAATCGTTCAGAGTAACGAAATGCAATATGTTCTTTGGTCGAAAAGTTGATTAATCAGTATTTACTTTAATCAGTGTTAAAAATCCCTTTTTGTGCTCAATAATTTATTATATTGTTTTGTTTATATTTGACTCGAAAATCAATTTCACAAATAATTGTATAGTAATTTACTTTTCCCAATTCCTATTCCAATGGCATAATTTGGTACGTAAAGTGTTCGCTAACTCGAACCCGTAGTACCTCCAGCATAGAACGCATAGTGAGTAGTACGATAACTCCACACAGCACCAATTATTACGATGAGAAATGCTTTAATTAACCTTCTGGGCTTATGCCTCGGGGTCACAATTGTATGCGCTCGCTTTCAGAGACGCTTTCGTCTTCCATATTATTCATCACTAGCAAGAACAAGAAAGAAACATAATCACAGTGCGACAAAATTGGACATAACCCTCATTTCGGGTTCTGCCTCACGCTCTCGGTTGTATCGTACATTCTGATTTAATTCCAATTCCACCGAGTGGAACCGTACCGAGCCCGGGGAACTTTCCCCAATTGACTTGAGTTTAATGGTTTCTTTATGAACTTTTTGCACAGCCGGGCCGACCGGACTGCGCGAAACGAGTTGCAAAAATAATACTAAAAACGTTGGCCGGTGCAATTTGGGGCCATGTAGTTTACTGCCGGCCGGTTCTTGCTGCCTCCAACGGCTTCCCGGAACTCCTGGGGCTTCGCAGTGCCCGGAACAACGAATCAGAATCCGAACAGAAGTGTGCGTCTTGTTCTTTTGCAGAATGAAATTTTAATCTCGTACTTTATTACCTCTCCGCCATGAGAAGTGACCTCGGCCGTGAAAAGTATCGGACTTGAGCGCAGGCAGCAGCAGCAGGAGCCTTGAGCGGCTCATACCTTGAGCCCCGAGTGCCGAGCATTCGCCGTCGGACGAGAAAAGTACAACTCATTGCAGCACGATATGAAATGCAATGCTGGAAAAAAAGCACACAGATTGAAGCACCGGGACACAGCGTTATGCCTGTCTTTTGAGGGAAAACCTTATCGGAATGAAACGTTTGCACAAAGGAACCGGTCGTTGGGATTATCAAGTTCAAGGATGTGGAGCGAACTTTCGGTACGAGCTGGAAAAAAAACACAAAATAACAACGGCAAACGAAAATCGGACTGATATAATGATAAAATAGTGTTCCCACCGGGAACGATGCAAATGAAATGGAAAAAAGGACACGAATGGAAGAAAATGTAGCAACACTTTGTCACGTACTTTTCCATGGTAATTATTTTTATTTAAACCCTCTTGAGGAATTTGCAATCGATTTGTTTTTTTTTGTCGTATTTCTGCCCTCTTTTAGTTTGTTTCTCCTTTTTCTCCTCTCACGTTCACGTTTTACGATCGAAATGCTGGTGTCTCTCAAACATCTCCAGTGAGAAGAGCTCATAAACTTTATTCATATTTAGCTAGTGCTTCCGTACCGTCCGTTCTATCCGTGGTTGACGAACAAAGCAAATCAGATAATTTCGCCTTGAATGGGAATAAAGGGGATGCGAGAGGAAAATTAAGTTATGCAAAGGCAAAAAGAAAAGAAACCGACAATAGGCGATACGAAAGTCCTTCCGTTGGTGTTTATCTGTTTGAGATGATATTTTAGGATTTGTTTGCCTATTCGTTTATGCCTTCTCGCACTTCTTACTAAATGAGATTTTATGCATTTTAACTCCTTCTCATCTGTTATCTGGTGTGTTTCTCTTCGGAATAGTTTATGATTCGGGTTTTGTTTTGTGCTTGTTTTTTTTGTTTGTGTATCTTTGCATTAGATCAGCGATGATAGGTTAGTTTACGTTCTTCAATAGCTTCGTTCTTTTAACTGCACTGTCATGTTCGGATAAATGTTTCTTCTTTTACGAGTGATGTGGGCGTGAGTGAGTTTTGTTCCTTTAATTGTTTGCTTACTTTATCTATTTTGTGTTTTGATTTACATTAATTGAATGCATTTGCTTCTGATGTACACGCAGGTTGAGCTAGACGGTCATTTGAGAAGGGTATTTATTTCTATTTGATAGTAAATATATAATTACAGTGTTGTTTCGTTTGCCACAGTTTTGCCACATTCACACATACACAGACACACAGGTTTTGCCGTTCGCTGCTTTTGCGTTAAATCTACTTTTATCACATTCAATGCTTATGATTCTGTGTTGCTTGTTTATTCAACTGGGTTTTAGATTTATAAACGAAATGATTCATTATCATTTTTTAACAAGTATTTCAATGTGTTGATAGCGTTCATTCAAAACCATACACTGCTAATATGTCAAACACTGCCGATAAAAATAATAAGAATTTATAATGAAAGATCACGCAACTATCTAAAAGAACAGTCAGTAGCAGTTCTTTTCGTGGAGAAACCTTTGGGACGATTGGCATGACATTTTTACATGAAAAAGCATCGTAACAAATCTAGAGCGCATAGAATGTAAAATATACATACGCTATCTGTAAATTCATCTGTCACCTATTCGCTCCATCTCGTTCCTTACATCAAGTATGTTTGATTAAAAATATACGTGTCATTGCTGTGTTGTGTCGAAGCGTTGAAGGCATAATTGAAAATTGAACCGGCCCGGTCTGGCCGTCCGGGACCGGTGAGAAAAGCACGCTCCACGGTCTCGCCCAAATGCAACGGGGTGAGAGTTTGTTCAGTGCCAGTCTACAAATATTACACGAAGATATACATTGTTGCCTGTGGCTGTGTACTTTTTTTTCTCTCTCCTCAAATGTTCGACGAGCAGAGAGATTGCTAAGTAGAGGAAGGAAATGCATATGCTACATTACACACACTGGACCACTTGGTGGTGCAAATATCATGTACAACACGCGTATTTTGCATCTGTACAACGCTTTTTCCCGCTTTCCGGTGAGCGCTATGACTTCGTTTGGCGTGGGAAAGAGCGCAGTTTGGCATTCAGTTGGCGGTGCTGGTAGCTCGCGGATTGCATACTTTCAGGCGACTTCAGGTGTGCGGCGCGTGACGAACGCTCAGAGGAAACTTTTCTCCTTTCCTCCGTCCACACCCGGTGGCTCAGCCTTGGTGGCGGCGGCAGTGGTCGTTCCGTTGCTCTTGAGCAGCGACACCGAGTTCGCTAGCTGGCCGCTGGTGCTTCGGACGATGTTGTTCTGGCTGTTGCTGGTGCTGATTAGCTTACCACCGGTGCCGTTGTTGCTGCTCGGCTTGTTGTTGTTGGTGACAGTGGTGTTGTTGTTGTTCGTGGTGCTGGGCGCGTTACCGAGCACGGGTGCGGCCGTAGTTGGGGTGGTGACCGTTGGTTTGTAGCTGGAGTCACGCGGCACCAGCATCATCGGCTGGACGGTCGGTGGACGTACCTCGAACGTTGGCTTGCACATGGCCAACGCTGGATTGGTGTGAAGACCAACGTTCTTCGGACACATCGCTACGATGCTCGCACCGATCGGACCTGCGTGGAGGGTGGCAAAGCAAATAGTTAGTATGATTAACTTCACGATACGCTCGCGTGAGGAACACAGGTAAACATGCCTATATTGGCTACGAACAACCATTAACCATACAACAGATCATAGAGAGAGTGAGAGACAGAGATAAAGAGATTATAAGAGTGACAGTATGGGAGCGATAGAGAGTATATCGATAGTAGGAATACCAACACGGAAACAACAACACGAGTCGCTAAGAAGAAACATTAATGTCACAAGGATGTCTTGCTCGGGAAGCTCCCAAACGGTTTAGGTACTGGCTACTGGAGCATGGTGGTTTTACAAGTACGGTGGAAACAACTCGGAATAGAACATGAACACCTGCCAAAAAGAAACACTCGAGACAGACGATTTCTATGGTAGCTACAATCATTCGAGATGAAGAGTGGGTGAGCGATGAAGTGGGTGAACGTTTTGACGCCAGTCATGAACGACTGATGATCGATCGAAGTGCCGTGAAATGATGGTGGAAATTGAGGGCTTAAATTTATTGAAACCACCTGAGAATCAAAGACAAAGCACAAAAGACGTTGTTTAATAACTTAAAACAACGTTATTTGTACGTTTTCTATGCAAATTGTGTGCTTTGCAACAATATTTTTTCCTATTAAATAGTTTATGAACATTCTATAACGTATGATGGTCTCTCCTTTCGTTCGTGCCCTTAGCTGCTCGAGATCAAACCCTCACGGCCGTGCGGGAAGGCGTCTTAGCGAGCTAGTTAATTTATTATGAAGCTTGGCACTGGTGAAGATTTGTGATAATTTGTTTTAATCTTTAAGCAGCTAAGAGGCCGGTGTGAGAGTGAGTGTGATGGAGGCGCACGAATTTGTGCGTGTTTGAAGGCTGATGAGTGGCTGTTGATGACTCGACATTTGATGGTGGGTGAGTGAAATCCGAGCTACGCGTTGCTCTAATGTGGGTCACTACTATGATGCTGCCAGAAGTGAGCTGGTGGAGGTGAACACTGAAAAGCTACGACTACGGCTAGACTAATGGAGTGATACATAGCCAGAGGACACCAGTAGACATTCATCCGACCATAAAACACACATAAAGGGCACAAATTACACTCTCTACACATATAATCACATCGGTTCTAGTTGGGAGCAGACTACGATACGGACGACAACAACAAACGAATGGAAGGCAATTTCTATTAAAAATTCACTTCCACATCCTGCAATCTGTGTTTCGGGATCATACTGTGAGGTTGCTACTAGTTTCGTGCAGTAAATTAGAAATATAACTTTAAGGCTTGTTCCCAAGCGTTTCGAAACCGGGCTTTATGCACGAAATTAGTCGGATAATCTGAAACAATCTTCTAATCCCGCCCAACCTGGAGGCGTTCCACGGCGCTTGAAAGGAGCGCCTGCATACCAGCGAGAATTAAATTACGCGCTTTAAGTGGCGATGCGTTTTTGGTCGATGCTCAGCAGAATTTGTATCACGTGTTGTTTTCCCTCAATTAATTGTGAACACGACCTGAGGCTGTGCATGAAGAATAG